>JADRCD010230111.1:0-17870 GCA_019843815.1 Montemys delectorum
AAGCCTAACATTTAAAATGTAAATAGTCATAATTATATATGCTTTTCCTCTGTTACCTTTGTGGGAGTTACATTAGCAGCTGGTCTGAGAAGATACTGGGAATTATATGCAGGTGACTGACTATAATATACTGACGGGCCAGTAGTTGCAACTAAAATGAAAGAAACAAACAAAAAAGAAAACAATGTTAAAAGTCTATTCTACAGTTTAGAATACTAACTAGACAAGAATTATAAATATAAGAACCAAAGGAAGTCTTAATTATTCTGATCTTTACATTTCTACATACTAAGGGGCTGGAGACATGGCTTAACAGTTATCCACACTTGCTGTCCTTATAGCACAGCAACCACATGGCAACTGACAACTGTCTACCACAAGCACTGTATGCCTACAGAGCACATACATGCATGCAGCCAAACAAATATTTATATATACAATAAAAAGGAAATATTTTGTCTACAATTAAAATCAGCAACTCTATCAGTGACTAGTAACTCAGTGGGACAAATGATTAGAAGTTCTTATAAACGTAATGAAAAATAATCTAATACAAAAAAGCCAGTATGTGAATAGACAATTCAGTGGGGTGTGGGAGGGGGAACGGGACGAATTCAAGACTATAAAATGAAAAGCATGTACTATGTAAAAATATTAAAACTAGTAACATTTTGTTCTTACAACTCAGGCCAGGTTTTTGTACAAGATGGTGCTATTAGATACTAGTAATAAAAGCAAAACAGAAATTTTAAAATGCCTGAAGGAATTTAACAGTATAGTTCCACTCAATGACATAACACATCAAGCATGTAGGAGGCCCTAGGTTTAAGCTTCAGCACAATAAAATAAGAAAAAGAAGATGAAATCTCTACAGTTCTAACAACCCTAGAAATGTGTCCAAGCATTATTTAGAGGAGCCCAAAATAAAACATTAAAAAAGGAATACTGGCAGTATTTGTATATAAGGGAATACGGTCATGTGGTCATTTGCATAAACAGTGTTTTCAAAGATTTTCCCAAAAATGCTCCAAATTTAAAGTAGCATTTAAAAAGCAGTCTATATATACACATATAAAGTCATTTATGTATCCAGGAAGAATAATCAAAAAGGACAATATTCCAAATTTTCTGAATAGGGGCTAGAGAGATGGTTCCCCTATAAGCTGGCAGACAGTGCACAGGAGTTTTAAGAAGGCAAGGTCTGAACTCTACACACATACTCATCTATTTAAGATATGACATTTGAGTTTAACTTTACAAAACTTTGCTAACACTTAGAAATCACTGTAAGAAAAAAAGAGTGAATTTTTTAAGTGTGACTCTATGAACCAAATACAAATATGTTTATTTACACTGGATCTCACTCTAACCTTCCTGGTTTGTAAGCAATTAGAAAACAACATGCACTCAAGGGAACTGTGGCTCAGACCTTCAGTCCCATCCCTCAGAGATAGGAGAAACGCTGTAAGTTTGAAGTCAGTTTTGAGTTGTGTGTATCACGGGTTAAATGCTGCCTACCCACCTCCCCAATCAATTAAATTACAGTTCTAGTTAAGTAGCTCTTGTCCAAATGTTTGGTGCCAAAGGTATTTCAGGTTTCAGAATATTTGCATATATATAAAGTCTTGAAGAATATAGAATGCAAGCACCACTAAGCTCATTCATGTTTCATAAATTTATTCAGTACATATCCCAAAAGTCTTTGGATTTGTTTCTGAGACAGGGCCTTACTATAGAGGCCAGGCTGGTCTTAGACTTGTGATCTTGCTAGCTCAGCATCTTGAGTACTAGATTATGGGTATGTTTGCCACCATATCGTGCCTGACAATTTTCAGTGATTCTATATTTTGACAACAACCTTCATGAGTGTATAATGTAGGATTTTTCCACTTATAATCCTGTGATAACACTCAAAAGTTTCAGGTTTTACAGAATTTCAGAATAGGAATACCAAGAGGCACTGTACCAGACTGGAAAGTTGCTCTCAATTAGGGTGACTGTCACATCTATAACTAACTGTATAGTAATAATAGAAAGCCCTTCTAAAGCTATTGCCTGATCTATAAAACCAAGTTTACCAATAGTGTTTACAACCTGTTACTGTGATAAAATTACTTACAAAATATACTTTTGCACACAGCTACCCACAATAAACACTATTAATAATCTTGGCTCATTAGTGTTTACTACATAGTAAAAAAATTCCATACCTACCTGCATATACACAAATAATCATAGTAATTAGGTAAAGCAAGTATCAAGAAAAACTTAGCCAGGCGGTGGTGGAGCACACCTTTAATCACAGCACTTGGGAGGCAGAGGCAGGAGGATTTCTGAGTTCGAGGCCAGCCTGGTCTACAGAGTGAGTTCCAGGACAGCCAGGGCTACACAGAGAAACCCTGTCTGGAAAAAAAAAAGAAAAAAAGAAAAAAAACTTATTATGGAGCCAGCTGTGGTAGTGCATGCCTAGAAGTGTAGGAAGAAGTGTAGGAAGAAGTGGATGAAGTTCTGAGTTTGAGGCCAGGCTGGTCTATACATTGAAATAACTCAAGAGGTTTAAATTCTGACTGCTCTTCCAAAGGTCCTGAGTTCCCAGCAACCACATGGTGGCTCACAACTGTCTGTAATGGGATCTGATGCCCTCTTCTGGTGTGTCTGAAGACAGTGACAGTGTACTCATATACATAAAATAAATAAATAATTTTTTTCTTTTTTGGGGGGTTTTTCAAAACAGGGTTTCTCTGTGTAGCCCTGGCTGTCCTAGAACTCACTCTGTAGACCAAGCTGGCCTCTAACTCAGAAATCTGCCTGCCTCTGCCTCCCAAGTGCAGGGATTAAAGGCATGCGCTACCACTGCCCAGCCTGAGGTTTAAATTCTTATTACGCACCTCTTAGTATATAACTGTACTAGTTAACATGCTTCAATTTATGAAACATTTCACAGGTTAGCTGCAATGTACATAAAAAAATTTAGCTTTAGGGCTAGAGAGATGGCTCAGTGGTTAAGAGCACTGACTGCTCTTCAGAAGGTCCAGAGTTCAAATCCCAGCAACCACATGGTGGCTCACAACCATCCATAATGAGATCTGATGTCCCCTTCTAGTGTGTCTGAAGAAGCTACAGTGTACTTAGATGTAATAATAAATAAAATATTTTTTTAAAAAAATTTAGCTTTAATCTATTTAGAGTATTAGTAAGACTTGTTTGTTCTGTTTCTGATTGGATTTGTAAAATTTCAGTATACTAAATATAGTGTTTTGGTAAGTCAGTAGATATATTCTAGAATGTACAAAACACAAACAAGTTACATTCACAAGTTACCTATTTAGATGGGAGCAAGAGAGCTGAACTAGGGTATAGATCAGAGATAGAACACCTATCTAGCAAGCAGAAGGCTCCAAAGTCTTTTTAATACAAAAAAAAAAAAAAAAAAAAATTTAAAGAGAGGGTATTATTTTATTGGAATATAGGGTTTATTTAGCTGCCAGCTCACCTGTTAGTGGAGCCCCATGAAAAGTTTGTGACCCCTGATACCCATCAGAAGCTGGGTCTTGTCCGTAATGTTCTGCCGGCCAGCGATGAGGGGATGCAGAGTTATTGCTATTTAGCTTCAATTCCTGCATTTCTTTCTATTTAAAATAAAAAAGGAATGTTAAATGTTTAATTATACAATGCTGGAAACAGTCTCAGCAAACACTTAACAAATATTGTAAACGTAAGTGCTTGGTATCATTTAGACTATACTTTCCACTGGAAAAAGAGCGCCAAGAATACAATTCCTTAATTTGTTAATATCTGTCTACTCATTCACTTTAACTCTACTCCAAAGAACTAACTCCCTAAGTCTCATTCCATTTCCATTCTATTTTTACTTACATTTATCTTCATAAAATTTAATCCATCCAAAACATTTACCTACTCAAAAAACTAAGACCTACAAATGAAACTTCTTTTTCTGACAATCACCTTCCTCAAGCACTTCAAGCTACCTACTCAGCTTCCAAGTTCTCCTCACACTGGTATATTCTTCTGATTATCTGGACTATTCAACACTGAAAATCATCTCTTAATTCTTATCCACAAGGGAGGTAACCAACAAATTTCCAAAGTAATAACAAATAACAGCAAATGAAAGTGGTATATGCTCAGAACTTATCACGTATACATTCTTAGTCGTACCATGCTGTCCTTAAACAATATAGCCCATTCTTCAAATAGATATAGATAGACAAGTACAAGAAAGGACAGAACTGGCAATTGATCCAGATCAGACTCCAAAATGTTTTCATAACAACTCTCTACTGCTAGACAAGCTGGAAGAAACACTATTGCCTTCTATAAAGCTATCTTATCTCTTATTACTTTATGGAATGGCTAGCATCCTAACATACGAACCTACAAAACATTCTCTTGTAATATGGGATTTACCAATGAATTGTTTCTTTTTGTTTGTTGAAACAGGGTTTCTTTATAAAGCTTGGCTGTCCCAGAATACATTAACCTCAAACTGATGATCCTGCCTCTACCTCCCACGTGCTGGTATTAAAAGTATGTGCAAGCATCACTTGGTTTCCTATTTTGCTTTTCTTAAAAAAATAATATCAAATGTATCTGGGTATAAAATGACAGGTCAATTTTGAAAACAGCTTCAAAATTTTGAAAACAGCATCCAACCAATTTATAATAAATGAGATCAGAAAAAAACTAATGTATTTGCTTTCTTGATATAGAAATGCTGCATTTGGAGTAATGGCTCACATATATAATCCCAGTATGAGGGAAGGTGAAGCAAGAAAACTATCATATGTTCCAAGCCTTCTAGTACTATAAACAATGACTCAAACACAAAACATAAATACGAGCGTTTCATTTATGTCCTTACCTCAGTTTTCAAGTTAAAAACAGCCCCCACTCATCTACCTACTCAACTCTGTCTAGATACTGGACATCCATAAATAAAAAAATTACAAGAAATGATGGGTACTTGGCTCAGAGTTCTAAATTTGATATACAATATAATCATAACTATTAATAGTAAAAGAGCGAGGAAGCCTGGGGAGATGACAGGCTGTAAAGTGCCTATTACACAAGCATAAAGATCTGTGTTCAGATTCCAGTGCCCACATAAAAGCTAGGCTTAGTGATGTGAACCAAAAATCCTAGCATTACAAGGTAGAGAGGTAATTTCCCAGAACTCATTGGCCAGTCAATCTAGCCAACTGGTGAACTGCACATTCAATGAGAATAAAATAAGGTTGAAATTAATACAAGACCACCAGATGTCAACATCTATGGCCTCCACATGTATGTACACATTTAAAAAAGATGTGGTGACAACTGGTTTCAACAATTCTAAAACTTCACAACATATAAATCAAACAAAGGAAACAAAACAAATTTCCTAGAACAATAACTAGAGTTGCCAGGCAGTGGTGGCACATGCCTTTAATCCCAGCACTTGGGAGGCAGAGGCAAGTGGATTTCTGAGTTCGAGGCCAGCCTGGTCTACAGAGTGAGTTTCACAGAGTGAGTTCCAGGACAGCCAGGGCTATACAGACAAACCCTGCCTCGAAAAACCAAAGAGAGAAAGAAAGAGAGAGAGAGAGAGAGAGAGACAGAGACAGAGACAGACAGACAAGAATTCTGTGTAGCAACCAGCTTTCCAGGCCCACAGACAAGGTCTCCATTACATTTCCACAGAATAATGCTGAATGACAGAAACGTATTGAAAGAAACTCTAATGTATTATCATGGTTCATAGAACACAAAATAATTGTACAAATTCAAAACTTTGTTATTTAAACAGTTTTCAAAGCCAAACGCTGTTGATTATACATAATAAACACCACATAGCAAAATGTACTTAGTATAACATTAGGTGTAGGAATAATTTAGTTCTTAGCCAAAAGGCAAGAAAAAAAGACTTGTGCAATACTAAAATTTAAAAAAAAAAAAAAAAAAACCTGGGCTGGCGAGATGGCTCAGCGGGTAAGAGCACTGACTGCTCTTCCAAAGGTCCTAAGTTCGGATCCCAGCAACCACATGGTGGCTCACAACCATCCGTGATGAGATCTGACGCCCTCTTCTGGTGCTAGAAGACAGCTACAGTGTATTATGCCAGAATAAGCAGGGCCGGAGTGAGTTGGGCCGGCAGAGGTCCTGAGTTCGATCCTCATCAGCCACACACATGATGGCTCACGGCCATCTGTACAACTACAGTGTACTCATACACATAAAATAAATAAATAAATCTAAAAAAAATACCTAAATTCTAGACAATAATTAAACCATACATATAAAAAGCATCTAAACACACACAGAAAAAAATTAAGCACAGATAACTTTTCAATTCTCAATGATAAACTCAACATTATCAACAGACACTGAGAAGTGAATCAACACAAAATGGTATGATAGTGTATAGTAGTACAAGTTACTCGTGGGGATAACAGGAATCAAATTATGTTTTAGATAAAAAGTTTTATCTTAAAAGACTCACATCTCATGTGGAGATAGTACGTAATTTAGGAAATATGGTTAAGAGTCAAGAGAAATTGATTCTATAAACTATACTAAGGGCACACTTTGATCAACTGTAAGAAAGTAAAGAAATAATCGGGGGGGGGGGGGGGGGGGAGACACTTAAAGGCAGGTGTGGTGGTGAAAGCCCTTAATGCCAGCACTCTGAAGGCAGAGGCCAGCCTGGTTGAGAGCGAATTCCAAGGCAGGACAGCCAGGATTACATGGAGAAACACTTGTCTTGAAAAACCAAAGAAAGTAAGGAACTGATTAGAGAAAGAAATCTTAGCATGAGAGTTACACTGAACCAAACCACATGTTACCTTAATGGCCTCTACTTGCTGGCAGATCATTTTCAGTAAAGAATTTTGATCTTCTGCCCATCGTGGCGGTGTTTTTGGAGAATACTGAACATACAAACATACACACAAATATGTTAACAGTGTTTACAACGGGTAGAAAACACCGCATAGTACAATCATTCATTTTTTTCCTACTTGCCTTGTAACTTTTACTTGGTGATAGAGAATATTTGGTAGGAGATGGTGTTGAATGCTTTAAGTCTGCATCAGTACTTCGCAAGCAACCATTTTTATAAAGAGGACCTCCTTCACTGTAGTCGTCAAGTTCCTGCATAACTGAGTTCAGCATCTCTTTTACAGACTCAAGGGGAACAGGCAACTGAAAAACAAATGCCTTAGTTTGCAAAAATAATGCTAAAATGCCTTAGAAATAAAGAATCAATACTATTAAGCTGTTCACATTTTTCTTATTTTACTTGAGTCAGGTGCTCACTTTGTAGCCCAGGGTACCCTTGACTTCTTAGTCCTTACTCAACCTTCCAAGTATGAAGACTGTATGTGTGTACCACAGCACACTGTAACAAGCATCGTATGACAAGTTAAGTATACATATAGAAGCAGTGCAGAATCTAAAGTCTAAGTTGTTCCTATCACACCTGTAAGTCATAGTAACAAAGAACAGTGAACATAGGAAGCTTTTCCACCTGGAAGTTACACATTCTTCTCAGATACTTTGCACAGAGTCCTAACCTAAGATCAGTAATACATATTAATAAACAGAACACTCAGAAGAAAGGCTAAACAGAAAAGCACTATGAGTGTGAAAGTGTTGCGAGCTAGTCCATAGGAAATTAGGGGAATGCTGATTTCACATAACCAAAGTACACTGATAACTAGTCCTCAAGCTATCATGTTCAATTTCATTACATGCACAAATGGCAAAACTACTATCTATCTTAGAAATCAGTATGTATTTAGATACCAAAGTTGTTGTGTATGGGTGTTGTGTGTGTGCGCAAGTAAGCTAGATATTTACACATGGATGGCAGGAATGTGCACATGCGGGCATGTAGAAGCCAGAGGTTGGTATCAAATATTTTCCTTGATCACTTGATCTCCACCTTATATATGGAACCATGGGCTCTGGCTGAACCTGGAGCTTCATCTAGTCTAACTAGAAAGCTTACTCGAGGGATGTCCTATCACGGCCACCTGAGTACTAGAATCATGATCACCTAGAATTTATTTGAGCACTGAGTGGCCAATCTTGGATCCTCACACTTGTGCAATCTTCCCAATCCCAACTGGCAAATTTTTGTTGTTGTTTCAAGATATACCAAACATAAAAAAAAAAAACTAAACATTCATAGACATTCATACTACACACATGGCCCCAACACATCTATATACTAAACATAAGATAAAAGAAAACTAAACATTCATAGATTCACACTGCACATGCCCCGAACACATCAATCATAAGTGATACTTAAGAAATGCCTAGATATAAAGCAATCAACAAACAATACAGACAACAACCAGCAACTTACTTTCTGAACCACAGAAATATTTGAATCACTATCATCTAAAATTTTTATCAGGTAGTCCCTAGTCTTTCTCAGATAATTTTTGCATTCTTCTTGTTCTTCAGGAGACAAGGCATCATTTTCAATGTCTTCTGCTTTCCTGTGAAAAATCTACACAAAATACAATTAGATTTTCAAAGCAAGCAAGCAAGCAAACAAAACTGAATTCAATTCTCATATCACTTACCAGTGCAAGATTCCAATAAGAAACTACATTTTTAATAGATTCAAAGGCAGTCATGGCATCTTCTATATTTCCATTAACAGCATCCAATATAGCAAAAGTTATGTGTGCATCTTCTTCATATTCACCAATTTCAGATGCCTAAACACATTTATTTAGTAATTGTTAGTTGAACTGCTTCAAACCCAAATTTCCAAAGATTATATTTTATCTGAAGAAAATAACATTTCATTATAGTCATAATTTTTGTCAGCTACAAGATTTAGAAAGCAACACCATCATAAAATAGCAGCACAATTTGCTTAGCTATTTTCTATATGTGTATAACTTATATAAGCAATCAATTGATTAGCACTCATTATTACCTGAATATCCACACTGTGGAAATGTTTAAAAAGAGGATCAATAGGTTCAGGAATACTATTCTTCTTTCTGATCATCTTCAACAACGGTAAAACTTTCCTCCAATAATGAACACTTCTGCCTATGTATTCCCGTTGATCATAGAAGGAGTTAAGACTGCTGCCCTAAAATACAAAGTCAGGTCCACAGCATTATAAATAGTTTTGAGAAACTGGGAAAACTTTCACATCAAAATTCAGTGGAACATCAAAAGAAAAAGTTATTAACTGCCTTTACAAGAAGCAGTCCAATCTATTTTTAAGAGTTGTCATTTTTAAGGTGGTCATGGTGGCACACAACTGGCTCAAAAACTGGTACTTGGGATGTAAAAGCAAGCAGACTGGAAGTTCATCCCTGGCCATATATCACATTCAAAGCCAGTCGAGGCTATGTGAGACTATGTATCACACCTCCTCTGTAACAACCCCCAGCAATAAAACCAGACATTTTTAGATAACCAGAATCTGCCTCTGAAAATAACACTTTGGTCAAAAAGCTAAACAGCCACATCTATTCTGATATACAATACATACTACCAGTATTAGTACTAATCAGCATTTTACTAATTACCTATGTGTAAGCAATTACCTTTATTATAGAAAAACACTTTTATTTAAGCCAAAGTTCTTTTTTAAAAATTCCCATTTCAATGAACTCACTGTTTTCTGAAGACTCTGTGCCCAATGCACAAGCAGAGCAGGTTGAAGGCCGTGCTTTTCCTGGCCTCTCAGACTGTTTATCTCATGTTGAACTAGAAGTCGCAATTTTGCTGAGGTTCCAGGTCTTAAAAAAAAGAAGTTTAATTGAACTATTTTAAAGCAATGCATTTCAACACTTACATATATGTCAAGTGTCCCATGACAAATTAAACCTTCACATGACAATTAAGTTAAAGCTCTAGTAAGACCCAGGCCATAATCTAAAGGATCATTACTATTTTACTACTTACAATGCCTTTCTGTGAATCAAAGTACACACTGCATCCCACCAGGTCTTCTGTCTTTCTGTACAAAGCTGTCTGCACACAGGAAGTGGCAAACACAATGGCTGATAGGAAGTGTGGTGAGAATTACACTTCTCCTTTAATTGTAAGTGACTGGTATATATAACTCCAAGTAGGAATACCTGTTTGATTTTTAAAAAAATAGTAAGTTAGAAAAACAAATTACAAACACTCAAAATATTTTATTAATTATTATCATTGCTTACTTCAAGATCTAAAATACATATTGATTCAGGTGCATTTGTTTCCAGCCTTGATGTCTCCTGAGGCAAATGGTGAAAGAGCTGTTTTAGCCATTTTCGAATTGCTGGTAAAGTAGGAAGTGAATTCCATTGTAAGCCAAGCCAGGTAAGGTGCTGAAGACTACCATTATGTGCTCGAACAGCACCTGAAACAGAGAGGAAAAAACTGCCATGCACGATACATTTTCTTTGGGTTTTTAGATTACAAAAATAAACAACTAAATTTAGCAAAAAATTTAATTACAAACTTTTTTTCTGTTTCAAAACTGAGGAACAGAATAGCAAAAATTTCACATGTTTATTGAATATATTCATACTTTAAAATATTTTATTTGGCCGGACGGTAGTGGCGCATGCCTTTAATCCCAGCACTTGGGAGGCAGAGACAGGTGGATTTCTGAGTTCGAGGCCAGCCTGGTCTACAGAGTGAGTTCCTGGACAGCCAAGGCTAACAAATAACAAAATTATTTGTTTTTTCAAGACAGGGTTTCTCTATGTAGCCAATCTGTCCTGAAACTCACACACTGTGGCCTGGAACTCAAGAGATCTACCTACCTCTGCTTCCTGAATGCTGGGATTAAAAGAGTATCCCATCATGTCCAGCTATACTTTATAAACTTTAATAAGAAAGGGTGTAAATGAAAAAGGTTTTCTAGGCCATCTGAGAAAACAAGACTCACCAAGAAAGTTAAAAATTAAACTTAAAAAACTTAAAAATTCAATAATAAAACCAATCTGACAAACAATGTGCATTTTATATTATTATAAAAAATTTTAAAAGATTTTCCTTTCAATAAGGAATCATTAAATAACAATGGAATACCATTCTATTAATTTAAGAGCATAATAAAAAGCATGTTTTCTTCTATAAGAAATCTAATACTGAAAAAGCTTATGAAATAAGTAAAAAAAGTCCAACTTTCCTAGAAATGATAACATTTCTAGCAATTTGCAAGAAAAAAACCTGTCTCAGTCGTTTCATTTTTAGAAATCTCCAAGGAATTAATTTCAAAACACATACTACCTATTAATGAAGTTCTCTAATACAGGGCCCTTTTGTGATCATCACTGGCCATCTGAAAGGATAAAGTTATTCAGTTTGTACAAGGACACTAAAGAGGTCAGCGGACTGGCAAAGTGGTCCAGTTTTATGGGAAGAAATAGGTTATCTACATTGAATAGGTATAGCAAGAAAAGGCTAATGGGACTCCTCTCCAAATAGGTATTCACACCAGCAAGGTGGTTGTCACAAAGATCACAAACAAACAAACAAACAAACAAAAACAAAACACCCTAGAACATAAAGCTAAATCTCACTAAGGAAGAAAAAAAAGGGCAAATACAAGGAAAAAAAACAATGGAGAAGATACAAAGATAGAAGAAACTTAAAAACAACTTTCATTAAAACCTGGTTAAATGGGCTAGAGAAATGGCTCAGCGGGTAAGAGCATCAACTGCTCTTCAGAAGGTCCTGAGTTCAAATCCCAGCAACCACATGGTGGCTCACATACATTTGTAATGAGATCTGACGCCCTCTTCTGGTGTGTCTGAAGTCAGCTATAATGTACTTAGATATAATAAATAAATCTTTGGGCCGGAGCAAGCAAGCGGGGTTAACTGGAGCAAGCACAACCATCTGTTTGTACAATGTACTCATATACACAAAATAAATAAATCTTAAAAAAAAAAAAACCTGGTTAAATAAGGTAAGGTGTAGTATAGTACACCTTTTTTATACAAGCACTTGAGAGGCAGAGGCAGAGGCACAGATCTCTGAGTTCAAGGTCACCATTTACATAGTTAACTCCAGGCCAGGCAAGACTATGTAGTGAAACCCTGTTTCAAAACAAGCAAAACAGATCCTGTTTAAAGTTCTTAGTAGTATTATATTATTTTAACAGTACCAAAAAACTATAAATAAATTAAATGTTGAATAATACAAAGTACCTAGCAAATAACATATACATACAGATATATACATACATACTATAGACAGAAAATTCACAAAAGAAGCAAGACATATATAAATATTTATTTATAAATACATATATAAATAACTATTTTGCCAGGCAGTGGTGACACACACCTTTAATCACAGCAATCAGGAGGCAAAAAACAGGCAGATCTCTTATCAAGGCCAGCCCTGTCTACAGAGCAAATTCTAGGTAAGCCGGGAACACACAGAAAAGTTCTGTCTTTGGATAGATAGACAGATAGACAGACAGACACACAGACATAAAGATAAAAAGATGGAAACAAATATTTCAAAGAAAAATGTGTCATCTACATCTATACTCTTTAACATCTATTTCCTGTAAAATAAACCTAGAAAGAATCCAAAATATAATACAGGGAAACTCTGTCTTGAAAAACCAAAAAAAAAAAAAGAATCCAAAATATATTATGACTGTTGAACCTTCCTGGTAGACACAGATTATGACGAAGACTCTTTCTTTTGAAAGATGGAACTTACCAGTATCATATCTAGCCAAGTCATCAGGGTCTGGCACTTGTCCATCAAGGCTTCCAATATCATCACTACCAAGAAAAGATCTCTCCTTGGACGACTGACTGGAAAACAGAGCATCACAGAGAGCAGACTGGCCGCTTTTGTTAGCAAAAGATTCCACAACTTCCTTTACAAAGTCTTGCTTGCCACGACTTAAGTTTAACAACATGTGCCCTGAAAAACAAATTATTTCCATCATTGTATAATGAAACAATTATTTACTCCTGTCTCGTAATCATTTCACTGAGAAAACCAAGAAGAAGATAACAAGATTATCTCAGATCCCATTTTCCAACCTCCAAATCACAGCTAGTCAACAAAAATATTCTTTATCAAAAATAAACAATACAGGTTTCACAGTAGCTGTGTCTACATAAAGTAAAACAAATGGGAGGGGAAATAGAATGAATTTAAAAATGCTAATGGTATTATCATTTTAGATAGTAAGTATAGGAATTAAGTGGCCTTCCGCCAACAGCCAAGAACCAAGTCTTAACGTGCTGATCTGATGCCCTGATGGCTAAAACTGGATTCTCAGATTCTTGCTGTTTTTAAACAACTTTAAGGAAATATTTATATGCAGGTTCTAGTGAAATTTTTTATTCCACAAGTTCAAAATAAGGATTTGTTTTCAGCCAGTGCTTGGATTAAATACTATTACATATTACACCATGTATGGACCCCGAAAAATATGGGAAATATATAGTTATCAAGCATTTTATATCATTCCATTTAGGCAAGTCAAGACTGTCCCCACAGAGCAGTGTCTCCAAGCAGTAGTTAAACAACATTTGGCTATAGAAGTGGTTTTCACACTCAAGAGGGATGCTCTAACACCCAGACAGAGCAGTTACCTCCACTGAGAAGCACATACAATTAAGTAGGTTCTTATTTTTAAAGAATGCAATGGGGATTTAGCTTAGTCCTAGCCTAGCAAGTACAAAGTCCTAGGTTCAGTCCTCAGCCCACATCCTCTGCGAGGGAAAGTGGGGGCAGATATAATGTTTTTTTTTAATCTCTGCCATGCCTACCACCTTTGGCAAAGTATGAACAAGTATGAATATAGCAAAATGTGGCAAAAATAAACCAAGTAATTATGGAAGGTTATCTAAGGATACTATAAAGACTTTAACTAAAGAAACCTAGACAAAGTTTTGATCTTAGGATGGCAAATGGCTCAACTTCAAGAGCATGCATGTGCCACTAAGTCTGAGGACCTGAGTTCAACCCCAGAGTCCACATGGAAAAGACAGAATCAACTCCTGAGTGATGTACAGTATGAGTGAATACACGTACAATTCATACACACAAATAAATAAATATAAGGGAAAAAAATTGTTTCACCATTTCAGAATTTAATCAGTTAAAATATTATGTATGTTACCTGACTGGCTAAGGCGGTCGTAGGCCATCGTTTCCAGTAGATTTTGTCCAGCTTCTCCTTTTATTAATTTAACCTTTGGTCTTGGAACCTGACAATTTTAGAATAAAAATATTCTAATTCAATGACACCCATATTCCCAATAGTCAGATATTCCTTTCCATACTATTTTTTGACAGGGTTTCTCTGTGTAGCCCTGGCTGTCCTGGAACTCACTCTGGAACTCACAGGCTGGCCTCGAACTCAGAAATCCACCTGCCTCTGCCTCCCAAGTGCTGGGATTAAAGGCATGTGCCACCACTGCCAGGCGCCACACTATTCTTTAAATAATATCCAGTTAATTAGAAAATAACTGGCAAGAAAAAAAAATTATGTAATCTATTTAAAAAACACTACAGAGTATTTTAATTAGGGTGTAGTAGATAGCAGAAGAATCTATTGTGAGTTCAAGGCCTGCCTGTGCTACACATGGAGTTCCAAGCACATCGGGGCTATGAAAAATTTTATCAAACACCTTGAACATGGAGAAGTGGAACAGGTGCCTAACTAGACCCTTCAGCCCTACACACTAGTGTTCATAGTACTGGAAGATACTCTTCACACTGCCAAAGGAGAATTTTGTATATGCCTGGCCTAGGAAGAGGCACCATTAGAAGGCGTGGCCCTGGGCTGGAGAGGTGGCTCAGTAGGTAAGAGCACTGACTGCTCTTCCGAAGGTCCTGAGTTCAAATCTCAGCAAACACATGGTGGCTCACAACCACCCGTAATGAGATTTGACACACTCTTCGGGTGTGTCTGAAGTCAGCTACAGTGTACTTATGTATAATAATAAATAAATCTTTAAAAAAAAAAAAAGGTGTGGCCCTATTGGAGGAAGTGTGTCACTGTGGGCATGGGCTTCAAGACTCTCCTCCTAGCTGCTGAAAGCCAGTATTTTGAAGCTAGCTGCCTTCAGATGAAGATGTAGAACTCTCAGCTCTCCCTGCACCATCCCTGCCTGGATGCTGCCATGCTCCCGCCTTGATGATAATGGACTGAACCTGTGAACCTGCAAGCCCGCCCCAATTAACTGTTATCTTTATATGAAGAGTTCTTGGTCACTGTGTCTGTGCACAGCAATGAAAACCCAAAGACACCAACCCAGCCACACACACTGCACTCTCCAACGGTGACCTGCCTGCAAGATACACTATTAGTGCCCAAAGCTTGCTACCAAATAATTGATCTGACTTAAGGCCCACTCCATTAGATGAAACCTATGCCACCTAGGTGACTGAGACTAAATACACCAACGATCTAGGGAAAAACCAAGCACTACTGTTCTGCTAAAGGAATGTTGCAATGAAATAACTCCTAACAACCTTCCGCTATACTCACAGATCACTGCATAGCTCAACTAAAATCAGAGAAGCTGTCTCCTGTACCAGACAGAAACAAATATAGAGACCCACAGCCAGACAACATGTAGAGAATGAAAGACCTAGGAACACTCAGCCCTACAAAAGAAATGTTCCGATCAAATCTCTCCCCACTCAGGGGTAAGGGAACATTACAGAAGAGGCAACAGAAAGAGTCTAAGAGCTAGGATATAATGAAGGAAACCAAGGAATCACTGGTGCACATATGAACTCACAGAGACTGTGACACCTGCACAGGGCTTGTATGGGTCTGCACCACAGAAGGCCCCAGAGCTGAAAGTGAATAAACATCCCATTCCTAACCCAGAAGCTATCTCCAAATGACTTGCAAATGAAAGTTTCCTCCAAGGCAGTCTCACCGAAGAAACCAACCTCTCAAGGGTAGGCCCCGTGGCCAGCAGGAGGCACAAAATAAAGACCATCTTTGAAGGTTCTTTCTCTCATGGTATGTCAGACAAGTTTTTTGGTTTCTTTTTTTCTACCTTACAGGTCCTTTGCACACAATTATGGCTTCCCATCTGGGAGTTTTATGAGAATCCTAAGTGTGCAAATATGAGTGTCACTACATCTACAGCCTTTCTTGTGCTTTTTCTTTGGACCTTCATCTTGTTTAATCATATTCCAATTTTTTGTTTTTATTTTACTATTTTGGTCTTCCTATTATTCCTTAGATGCCTGTCTGTTTTTTTATTAACGACAGTATGTAGATCAAGATGAAAAGACAGGAAAGAAGTGGTAGTAGTAGGGGAAAACTAATCAGAATATAGTGTATAAAAGTATTTTCAATTAAAAAAAATCTCGTCAAAAGAAACAAGAGACAAAGAAGGATACGAGCAGAGAGAGGAAAGGGAGAGAGAGAGAGAAGACAAGAGCAAAAGAAGGAGAGGAGAGGGAGAGTGGGGAGAAAAAAATGTGAAAGGAAAGGGAGAAGAGGAGAGAAAGGTAGAAAGGGAAAGGAAGGGAGAAGAGACAGTGGAAGGACTGAGGTGAGGCTACCTGGCCCATATATAACTTTGTGAATCACGCTTAGTCCACATTTACTATTTCATCTTTAGAGGCTGCAGAGATGGCTCAGTTAAGAGTAGTAGCTGCTCTTACAGAGAAGCTGGGTTCAATTCCCAGTAACTCACATGGCAGCAGCTCACAACTCTAATTCTAGTTCCAAGAGATCCAACAGACTCATACATGTAAGCATAACACCAGCATACATGAAATAAAAATAAATCATTAATAATAAAATAAATAAAATTTTATCTTTAATATTATGTTCCCAGAGATGGCCAAGCTATAAGACCTTTTTTTGGTTTTTTCGAGACAGGGTTTCTCTGTGTAGCCCTGGCTGTCCTGGAACTCACTCTGTAGACCAGGCTGGCCTCGAACTCAGAAATCCACCTGCCTCTGCCTCCCAAGTGTTGGGATTAAAGGTGTGCGCCACCGCCGCCCTTTTTTTTTTCTAAAAAATTTTTTTTAAAGATTTATCTATTATTATACATAAGTACACTGTAGCTGTCTTCAGACACTTCAGACACTTCAGAAGAGGGTGTCAGATCTCATTACGGGTGGTTGTGAGCCACCATGTGGTTACTGGGATTTGAACTCATGACCTCTGGAAGAGCAGTCAGTGCTCTTACTCGATGAGCCATCTCACCAGCCCCAAGCTATAAGATCAAATGCTTCAAAATGATCTGCAAATAAATAAGCCCAATACAGAATGTTCACAAGAATGCACTAACACCTGCTTCACCTGTCTAAACAATGCACTGACCTTGTTAGTTATTCGAACTAACTTTTATCTTAATTTTAACACAATATTGATTCACATATTTTTATTATATGTTATGACATAACCATGAGAAACACAATAGTCTTTTTGAAGTGATAACTACACCTAAAACTGGAAAAGGCTTACCTGAAATGCTACAAGATAGCACAATGCAGCCAGCTCAGAAAGAGCTCGCCACTGGATGTCACTCTGCTGACCCATCTTCAAAAGAAGGGAGCCAACATGCATGTAGAAATGTCCTTTCGTTTCCAGGAAAGCAGCTGATAGCTCGTCATTTCCACCCACAGAAGATTTCACAGACTGAAGAGCACTATCAAAACTGTAAAATTAAGAGAGTAATAAACAGGTACTCCACACTACAAACTAATCAGTTTCATTCTTTAATTCAAAATAAAATTACTCAGGCCTAGGTTAAACTTCATCTTCGTCATTCACACTTCACAGATGAAGCATCCTAGTGGATAATCACACGTCAAAGAGCTACTGGGAATTTTCATCCAGCACTCGACAAGGTTATCCTACTTCAAAATAGCTATCAGTC
>JADRCD010230111.1:17880-28705 GCA_019843815.1 Montemys delectorum
CACACACACACACACACACACACACACACACACACACAAAACCACAAATCAAATTTCCGATAAAATGTGAATATCTAATATTAAATGAGGATAAAACATAGTTCAGAAATTTTTATTTTATATTTTAATGAACATTTTTAAAATCTAGTGATCAATCCCTACAAGTCTCACACTGTGTGAAGGATTATTTTAAAGCAGCTTATCTCAAGAAATGAGAGCAACAAACTTTCTACCAAATAAGGTCTGAGGATTTCTATGGGTTCTCAAGACCTCTTAGGGGATTCCCTGAGGTTAAAACTATTTTTGTAGTAATAGTAAGAAACAAGAAATGTTTTGCCCTTTATACTCATTTTCCCACACATGTATAAATGAATTTTCAGAGAATTCAAATATGAAACATACAAAATGACATAGTTGAGAATCTAGTTGTGTTCAATTAAGACAGATGTTACATAACCAAAATGTATAACAATGTCTTACTTCCTCACAACTTTACTGTTTAAGAAATCCTTTAACTTTTAGGGTCTTGCCAGGCAGTGGTGGTACACACCTTTAATCCAAGCACTTGGGAGGTAGATGCAGGTGGATTTCTGAGTTCGAGGCCAGCGTGGTCTACAGAGTGAGTTCCAGGACAGCCAGGGCTACACAGAGAAACCCTGTCTCGAAAAACCTTAAAAAAAAAAATTCCTGTAACAGCAAAAGTAATTTTCCTCCGAGTATTTTACTGTAGGAACTGTATGTAAACTATAGGAATGCTAACAATGTGAAGAAACCTAGACCAATTATTGGAAAAAGGAAAATCTGTCACTTGTTAAGTGTGTGCCTATGCAAACTCTCTCAACATCAACATACCTTTCCAGTAGTTCTCTACTTTCCTGCACATCTCTGGTGGAAAGTGTAAGTAGCATAAGGTTTGCATAGGCTAGAAGTAAGTCTTTATTGGTTGCTCTCCAAGTACTTTTATCAGAATCCAAACACTGCAGAGACTCCAGATATTCCTATTTTTAAAGAAAAACACAGTAAATTACAAAACTTCAATAGATTTTTTAAATATCAAATACACATACACACACACATACAAACACAGAGCAAATTATAGGTGTGTGAAAATGAGTTTTCACACTAGCCTTATAAATTAAAATACCAAATACACAAAGACATACACCAAATTTATTTTCACACTTTATCAATTTAAATTGAGCTTGGAAAGAATTTCATTTTACAGTTGTGCTATATCAATGAAAAAAACTTGAGTGTTAGAAGAACACTGTAGAGAAACAGCTTTCACCTACCTTAAGAGTTTGTACAACACATGAATTCCATTCTAAACTTGAACGTAAAGCTGTGTTCCTATCTGCCTCATGACAGTGAGCCACAGCATCCTTCAATCTTTTATTTGAACGATAAAGTTCTACTAGTCGTATATTTACATGAACATCATCAGGTCTTGCATAAAGTTCTGACTGAATCAAGTCAAAAAGTTTATTCCATCCATCTTCACCTTTACAATCTAAAAGTTGTTCCTATTTGGGAGAAAAGTCATTAAATGCTGAGTAACACCTAAGTTTCCTCTGCTTCCCAAGTGCTGGGACTAAAGGCATGCACTACCCTGACAGGCTAGAACATATCTTTTTAATAGTTCTAAGCTTTTGACCTATAGATAATTATCTAATGAACCAAAGATTTTTTTCCAGACAGAGCTTCACTTACACCTTAGCTGCACACACTCTCACCTTACTTCCACGGATTACAAAATGATACAATGGACCAAACCAACTACACTGTACAAACTATGAAATTGTATAATCGCTAAAGTATGATTCCAGAACAACTGACATAACATTTGTAAAGTTTTATGTTGCCTAGTAAGACAACACTCAGAACTGTTTTAAAGGAATGACTCAAAAGATTTTTAAAGAAAGCATGAACATCTTCTTCTATTAAGTTTGCTACTAAGAAGTATTTAAGCTTCTAAATACTAAAAATGATTGGATCTTAGTTTTTTCCATTCATAAGTTTCTTGGTTGAGGCTTTACCTTTAATTTATAAATGGCAGGACTTCCTGGAAAAAGTTTGGCTGCTCTTTCAACCCAGTATTTTGCTCTTCCATCGGTCACATCATTTTTACAAAGCAATTCTGCAATCTTCAACACAAGATCTTTTTGTGTTGGGTTTAATTCCACTGAACGCTGATGCCAGAAAAAAATACCGAAAATAGAAAATTTAACATATGCATAAGGTATATAAAGTACATAAAGTCCTCAAAAAAGCTGTACACATTAATTATTATCTATTTTCCAAAGACTTTCCCTCCTTTTACCTTGCAGGTTACAGGAATCAAACTCAGAAAGATGGTCAGGCTTAGCAGCAAGTGCCTTTACCAGCTGGGCCATCTCACTAGTCTGGACTTACAATTTTGTGTTTTAAATATCCAAAATCTGAAGTATGTTCCAAGCTAAGCCACTTAATAGTACTGATGTTTGTTTTCACTATGTGGGTAAAATTTGTATGATTATTTATTACATACCAATGTATACACTTTTTACTTTTAAATGTGTACTGGTTTTTAGCCTGCAGGTATGTCTGTGCACTATGTATGTGTCAGGGAGGCCAGAAGATGTCAGATGCCTTTGAACTGGAATTATAAAAGGCTGTGAACCAAAATGTGGGTGCTGGGAATGAAACCCAGCTCCTCTGGAAGAGCAGCCTGTGTTCCAGCCTCATATAATCTGTACTTTAATCATACAGTTAATTACCTTGTAACATTCTACAGCTTTGTCTATATTTTCTTCGACTTCATAAAGAAGACCCAAAAATCTGTGGGCTTTAGGGTCTCTCTCTTGCACATTAATATACGTAGAAATGTATCTGTTTTAAAAATACAAAAGTAACAAATTAAATATATAATTGTACCTAGTATGTACATCAAAACAATTTAAAATAAAAATACAACTAGACTGAAATACTGACAGCAGAGTACAGCCTAAACCTAGCAACCATCCAATTATTGTAGTGCAATTACTGGCTACCATTACTTATTTAACAGAGTTCAAAAATAATCATTTCAAAGTAACTAATAACCAGACAGAGCTAATAACATGTCTACCTATTTTACTATTTTATTCACGATTTAGACACCTTTATTTTATGTGTATCTAAGTGCCAGCATATAAGCATTGTGCCACAATGGTGCCTAGTGTCCATGGAGAGCAGGTGGCACCAGATCTCCTGGGGCTCCAGTTACAGATATTTGTAAGTCACCACTTCCTCTCCAAGAGCATCCAAGCACTCCTAACCACTAACTAAGCCATCTCTCCTGCCTCTCACTTTACTACAAAGTGCTACATTTGTGCTACCTTCCAAAAATGAACACATAAAATGTTTTTCTTCCTAATCACATTTAGTAAAGCAATGAAGAATTTCACATAAAATAAGCAAAATGATTATAATCTACAACCAATAAAATTTTAAAGTGAGAATATGTAAAACACTAAAGAACTATAAAGAGAACAGTGTCTAAACAAGAAAATTTATACATTAATACATTACGTCATACATAAAATTCATCAGAGAGATAAGTAAGTGTGACAAAGAACTATCCTTGTAAAACCAAAGTTACAGCCTTTCTCACTGCCAAGTCCCCTTCCTATCACTGCTTTTATAAGCTGTCTCCCTTTTAACTTCCACGTGTAGGCTACTCTGAGTAAGGAAATTAGAATCAGCAAGTCTCTTGCCTTATTGATCCAACAGCAACTACTTAACTGTTAACATTAAGTCTGTGTTTGCTGCTTACCTCCAGCTACCTGAAGCACCAGATATCTAACCAAGAAGAAATTTACAAACAGGAATGATCTCTTTTATCCTACCTGAGAGCAATTTTAGAAAGTGTTTTAAACCAATTTCTGCACTAGATATAAACAGAAGCCAGTAAGAAATACTTGTTAGAGGCTCAATCTAACAAATGTCTGCGAGCAATAAATCCTTGATTCCAGAATACATTTGAAAGGAAAAATGTGTTCTTTAGCAGTTTTTCCTATTACAAGGAGAAAAAATTAAAACATATTTCCAGTTTGGCACTTACTTTTTAGCAAGATCATATTCTTTAGCTTCATAGTACAGCTTTGCAAAATAGAATCCTTTCATTGACTTCTAAAACAAGAATTCAGTGGTTTTACTGTTCACATTTTCAAATATTGTACAACTTTTTCAAAGCACAAAAAAAAATGCCCTAACAAGGTTAATACTAATTTTTTTTTATATAAAAGGTAAAAAATGCTGCCATATGTTCTAAAAGTTAATGGTTCTGAATATTATAATTTCTATCATAAAAAATAAATTCAAGAATAGTTAAAACAGACAGCAGAAGCTACATTTCAAGGCATGTAAAGTAGTTCACATCTGTAGTACTAAGCACTCAGGAGATAGAAGCAAAAACATCATGAGTTCAAGGCCATCCTAATCTCAAAGCCAGCCTGAGCTAACTGACAGACAGACGCACAAACACACACACACACACACAATATAACTCGATCTTACTCAGGCTAGCTAGGGATGCCGCGGCCATGTCTTATCCAGCATGTTTTGAACTGCTTTACTGGCATCACTCTACAGAGAAGTACACAGAAACCAACTTTTCTGGGGACAGAGACACATACCAGAATTCACTCCTTTCCTACCATGTGTAAAAAGCCACTTGGGAAAGCATTTCAGAATCATTAAAGTACTGGGAAGTCCCTGGTCCATGTATTATTTTCTTTACAGACCAGTATTTTACACAAGGATTTTAAAAGGCTAAAATTTGGTTATTTTGTTTTTGTTTTTGTTTTTAAAGACAGGGTCTCAATACGCAGCCTTGGCTATTGTGGAACGCAGTAAGCAGCAGAACCAGGATAGCCTCAAACAGAGAAATGTACCTGCCTTTTCCTCCCAAGTGAAAAGATTAGACATATATCACGCCTGGCTTTGAGATCCATTCCATACCCTCAATCTTCATTACCATAAACTGACAAGTCCAAAATCCAGCTACACACAAGATTATGGTCTAGGGTGGAGAAATAATGGCTTAGAGTCGCACCCACATGGCAGCACACAACTGTTGGTAACTCCAGCTCCAAGGATCAACGCCTTCTTCTAACCTCCATAGGCAGCAAGCATGCAAGTGCCATACAGACTCCATGCAGGCAAACCACTCATACACATGAGACTAAAAACTAAAACGCTGCCGGGTGGCGGTGGTGGCACACGCCTTTAATCCCAGCACTTAGGACGCAGAGGCAGGTGGATTTCTGAGTCACCTGTCTACTGAGGCCAGCCTGGTCTACAGAGTGAGTTCTAGGACATCCAGGGCTACACAGAGAAACCCTGTCTTGAAAAAAACAAACAAACAAACAAACAAAAACCCCTAAAAAGTTGACAGTGGCTTTGGATACACAGGTATTCATAGGGAAATTTTGTTTTCAAGGGGCGAGGCAATCTTTTTTGTGTGTTCTTATTTATGTGAAAGATAATTTACCTATCTTTGGACTGTTGCTAATAGAACTAGTTCAGACATTAACAACAGCTAGTAGCTTTAGTCTGCTACCAACAAGCTGTTTCAGCAACTATTCTTCAGAAGGGATGTGGGGGTGGGAACTAAAGTAAATAGCTCATGTCTGAATTAATGAACCTAAACCATTGTTAGAACATTCTAGCTGAATGCATCAAGGGAATATAGCACTGCTTCAGCTAGTCTCCTAGTGTCCTCTCCGGCTCAGTAAGGGCACCATCATTGTAACTACATTATGCCAATACCCTTAATAGTAGCAATCAAAGTCCTGATTGGTTTTTTATAGGCATTCATCCATCCCTTCAACTATAGGGTTCACTTAGGTAGGAAGACCCTGGTGGCTAGATTACAACCATGGAAACACCAGTGGTAGGTACTCAACATATATTGAAGTACACATAAATCTTCATAGGCATGACTTCCTTGGGATGAATTTCATAGTTCCAACAATATAAAAATGTACTCTTCTCCTTCTATTACCTACTTTCCTCCAAAAAGTTTGTACCCACTTGCTCTATTCAGTATTAGAATGTCTAAGAACAGCTATCTTTTATTTATTTATTTATTTATTTATTTATTTATTTAATGTCTGATAACTTGGTATGCAGAAGAGGGGTCACAAAAGCAAGACTGACTTCTTTTATTCGAGACAGGATTTCTCTGTATAGCCCTGTCTGTCTTGGAACTCACTCTAGACCAGGCTGGCCTCAAACTCAGAAATCTGCCTGCCTCTGCCTCCCCAGTGCTGGGATTAAAGGCGTGCACCACCACTGTGATTTCTTAAGCAATGAAATTGTCCTCTTTGCTGTTTACTCTTTAGTGGTAATATGCTAAGAAAAGCTATTCTCACTTGAGATTCATAAAATTCTCATCCCTACATTCTTTCAGTTTATCTAAAATTACTTTGAAATATAACACTTATTTTTCCAAGTAGTATACTCTGGAGCCTTTGTTTCTAAAAGGTTATTAACCAACCATCAATTTTCAAGCAATACCTACTAAATAACCCATCCATTAAACGAACTCTTTTCTCTATATTCTGGAAAGCAAATGTTCATGTGTAACAGAATCTGGTTCTGTTTTGAAACCATGTTCTCATTCTAGCACAAACTGACCTGAAATGCTACTGTAGCCCGGGCTGCAAATGAACTGGGATCACAGGTATGAGCTACTATGCTCAGCTTTTATGTACTGCAGTCTTAATTTATTAATACCTCTTTCTGCTACCCAACTTTACAAATTATTTACAAGATTATATTTGAAAATTGAGCCGGGAAGTGGTGGCACCTACCTTTAATCCCAGCACTTGGGAGGCAGAGGCAGGCGGATTTCTGAGTTCGAGGCCAGCCTGGTCTACAGAGTGAGTTCCAGGACAGTCAGGGCTACACAGAGAAATCCTGCCTGAAAAACTAATTAAAAAATAATAATAAAAGGAATAAGACTCCCAACAGCTGCTACAACATGGATGACCTTGAAGATATTTTAAAAGGACAAATATAAGATCCTACAAACTTTAAAAATGAAAAATAATCAAATTCATAAATAGAAAAAGAGGTCACCAGGAGCACAAGAAAGAAGGCCTGAAGCATTATTTCTTAATGGCTACAGAACGTGTTTGCTATATTTTGGTTTTGGTTTTGTTTTTCGTTTTCCAAGACAGACAAAACCCTTTTCTCTGTGTAGCCCTGGCTGTCCTGGAACTCACTCTTGTAGACCAGGCTACCTCGGAACTCAGAAATCTGCCTGCCTCTGCCTCCCAAGTGCTGGGATTAAAGGTGTGTGCCACCACCGCCCAGTGTTTGGCATAACTTAAAAAAAAATTGGAAATAAGGGTTATGACTGAACAACTCACTCTGAATGTAAATACCACAAAAGTGAACAATGAAACTAGCTAAAACAAAAAAGTTCTAATCGTTGTCATACTATCCAAATCAATAAAACCAACCCAACCAACCTTAGATAAAGTAATTTTTTTAAAAATTTGGTGGCAGGATGTGGTGGCAGACACCTTCAATCCCAGAACTGGGAAAGAGGAGGCAGGTGGATCTCTAAGAGTTTGAGGGCAGTCTACACAGTGAGTTCCAGAACATAATAGAAACCCTATCTCAAAACAAAGAAAAACAATAACTCAAAAGCTGGATTTGAATACGTAGAACGGGAAATGGTTCCTAATATAATTTAACAACTACATACACATTTGCATAGTATTAGACAGTATTAGTTGGGTATGCTGTATTTGAAATGCTTGGCATTTTTAGATTTCAGGGTCTTGTTTTTTAGTGATTGTTCTTTAGATGTTTAAGTATCTTCAAGCATGTTAGATATCCTGATATCTAATGTAAACCTTATAGACAGAAACCTGAAAGCACTTTCATATGATAATTCTTGTACCCTAACATTTTGATTTTGATCCGTCAGAGGAAACTGGGTGTAAAATTTCCCACTTTTGGCATAACAGCACTAAATGAATGAGACTTTTAAAATCGCTTTGAATTTGATTGAGGGAGGGGGGATTGTAGATTTACTGGACTGGATTATTTAGCCTGTAGAATCCCTCTAAAGAAGAGACTTTAAAGTAACAAGAAAATTATGCCATTTTACAAGAGGGACTTGTATGTTCATAAACTTTGGTATATATAGATGACCATAAAACCCTCAGAGACAGAACTTAAAAAATAATATACTACTGAATTGTGCGTTTGTACGCATAAATTGAAGCCCGGGCTCTTTGTATCTCAAGGTCTGCCCTAAATGTTTAACATGAATCATCCTTGATAACACTAACAAGGTCAAAATACACATTAATAGTCTTAAACACACACACACACACACACACACACACACACACGTTACGAAATAACGTTAGAAATGTTAGGGTATTGCAACTACCGCCTGGAAGGAATTCCTGACTAGCAGCTTCCAAAAAGACGTTTGGGGAAGCTGGGTACAGCAATCGAAGACTTAAATCATGGGCCTTCCGTGTCATTTGTGCTGACGCGCCCTCACTTCGCGCCCAGCTTCGTCCGTGGAGCCACCTACACAACCGTCAAAGCCCACCGCCGTGCGGCGTCAGCCTCCCCGGGAGACACGGCAGCCGTGACCGGACCGAGCTATCCCGGAGACCGACGGCGCCTGCCGGGCGAGCCGGCCTACGGAGCCGAGGCCGAAGAAGCCAGGCCCGAGTGGGCCCGCGGACCGCCATTTAGAGGAAACGCTGGCGGCCGCAGTCCCCGCGCCTCTGGTGCTCAGCAGCGCCACGCCGCCCGCGACCGCCTCCACTCCAGCGGGAGCCGAGGCCGCCGGGAGCCATGACGCCGGCGCCACCGCCACCGCCACCGCCGACCTGGCCACATCTGCTTACCTCTCGGGGCGACGGGGCGGAGCCCTGCACCGAGGCGATGTACCGCTCCACCTCGGCCTTGCTGCGCCTCATCGCGCCGCCGACCAGGCTTCCCGGGAACGGCAGGCCAGCTCTGGGGCCTACAGCGGCTGCGGTCTCCAGGAGGTGAGCGCCGAACACCGGTGACGCGGCTCCGTCGCGAGCGGATGGGGGGGGACGTGCGTCATCACTGTGCGCCACGCTGCGGCCTGACGCGCACGCTCGCCGTCATCCCGCCCCGCCCGCCCTTCAGACCACGTGACGGTTCCGGGGACAATTGAGAATCGCGCCCTTCCCCGGGAAAGTCTTTCTGTAGTTCACTAGTGCTACGTCACAAAGCGGGCGCAAAATGGTAGTGCTGCTTGCTGACAGTGCCCTAGTAAGTCCGACCTTTTCGGCGCTGCATCTGGTCAGTCGTCGATTTTTTTTTTTTTTTAAAGAGACGAACTTCATCATTGCCTCCGGTTTCAGTAGAATAAAAGTTAATATTGGATGGACAGTTTCTTTCTGCTTAGATAAACCAGAGTGGAAATATTAGCGTTACATGATGAGGAAATGCACCTTCCCGGAGTGGTTGACGGTTAGGGGCAGAGGGAGGAAGCGGCGGCTTTCCTGAGAAATAGAAACAAGCTTCACGAGGTTTTGAGGAATGCTGACTTTAGGTTTCTGTTTGGGTTAAGAAGGGAGGCGGCCACCGGGCAGTGGTGGCGCACGCCTTTAATCCTAGCCCTTGGGAGGCAGAGGCGGGCGGATTTCTGAGTTCGAGGCCAGCCTGGTCTACAGAGTGAGTTCCAGGACAGCCAGGGCTACACAGAGAAACCCTGTCTCGAAAAAACAAAACAAAACAAAAAAGAATCAAAGCGGCCATTAGGACACTGTCAGCAACATTGCTTTCTGGGGCCTGTTTTGTGACTTAACAATGACCAGAACAGATTATATTAGAATATTAAAAGTAATCATCTCTTAGTGCCCCCAAGAGAGATGGCTCCGCAGTTAAGAGCGCTTGCTGCTCCTCTGAAGGACCAAAGTTCAATTCTCAGCAGCCGGTTACAAGATATCTATCTAAATCCGAGTTCTGACCACGTAGCACACACGTCCTCATGTACACACAATTTTTTTGTTTGTTTGTTTTGTTTTTCGAGACAGGGTTTCTCTGAGTAGCCCTGGCTGTCCTGGAACTCACTCTGTAAACCAGGCTAGCCTCGAACTCAGAAATCCGCCTGCCTCTGCCTCCCAAGGACTGAGATTAAAGGAGTGCGCCACCACCGCCCGGCTTTTTTTTTTTTTTTTTTTTTTAAGTAATAGTCTCAAGATTGTAAATGACAACTGCTGAAAATCTGTGACAGCAAAGACTGATTAGAACCGTTGTAGAGAGGTTAGAGTGCTGCAGTTCCAGATGTTAAATACCTTATTGTCAGATCCGAAGGGTGCCCCACCCATCCCCACAAAAGGGCTGCCCCACTGACTCCAAAATTGAATCTAACTTAGACTCAACCTGGACTGTGGAGGATTTCTGGTAGTAAAGTAAAAGCCTGTATTCCTTAGGAACTTCTGAAACTGTTTCCTATCTATCGAAAGGAGTCATTTCCCCCGCCTCTGGCAGAAATGGATTTATAGCTCTATAGTAGGCCCCCAGACTCCCCAGTCCCTATTTACAAGCCCCCTTGCCAGCATCCTGGCTCTTCGAGCCCCTCCTCTCCAGGTACATATTCCCCCCATCTCCCTTCTCTCTGCTTTTCCTGAGAGAGACAGCCTTGGTTGTTTGGAATAAACTTTACCTTTTCTACCCAAAGAGTGGCCATTTCAGTTTCTTTTCTGTGCCCCTTGCCCTTGCATACACTTACCTTGGACTGGGTTAGTCCCAGAACAGCCTCTTGCTCACCTCTGTGTCAGAATTAACA
>JADRCD010230112.1:4739-16765 GCA_019843815.1 Montemys delectorum
GAGCAAGTCCTAGGTGGGCAGCTTACACCAGCGAGCAAGTCCTGGGAGGGCAGCTTATACCAGTGAGCAAGTCCTGGGAGGGCAGCTTACACCAGCGAGCAAGTCCTGGGAGGGCAGCTTACACCAGCGAGCAAGTCCTGGGAGGGCAGCTTATACCAGTGAGCAAGACAGAAAGAAAACTCTGAGAAATGAATTTGGAGTTCAAGGATCAACTACATGCCTTTTGAGATCAGATTCCACAATAAGAAATTCACATTGGATTCTCTGTTGTCCTCTTTTAAATATTTTCCCCTATTTTACAAATTTCATTTGAAAGAGTAGATTTTTGACTGAATTTTCAGTTAATCAAAAAAGTAAATATACAATGATAAATATGTATAAATGAATAGCCATGATGAACTTATGTTAAGACATTGTTCAGATTTTATGTCACCCATTGCTTTTATAGTTCTGTAACATAGGACTTATAGTTTGATAGCAGCATACAAACATAACATAAAGAAAATACACGTTCAAAGAATCTTCCAGTTTGAAATTGTAGGTAGAAGGGAACAGCCTTTAACTAAA
Source organism: Montemys delectorum (assembly GCA_019843815.1). Lineage (NCBI taxonomy): Eukaryota > Metazoa > Chordata > Mammalia > Rodentia > Muridae > Montemys > Montemys delectorum. Next base: position 5,307 of record JADRCD010230112.1, read on the forward strand.
ATAAGTTTCATGAGTTAACTAAAGAAAATATGCTGCTGGATGGTGGTGGTGCACACCTTTAATCTCAGCACTTGGGAGGCAGAGGCAGGTAGATTTCTGAGTTCGAGGCCAGCCTGGTCTACAGAGTGAGCTCCAGGACAGCCGGAACTACACAGAGAAACCCTGTCTCGAAAAAAAAGAAAAAGAAAGAAAGAAAGAAAGAAAGAAAGAAAGAAAGAAAGAAAGAAAGAAAGAAAAAAAGAAAAAAAAAAAAAAAGAAAAAAGAAAACATGCCATCACTCAGACTATCAGGCTTACTGGTTAAATTGAGAACTAAGTTAAATGCACCCCCTCCCATTTGTCATACTGTGTTCTATCTCTCTGCTACAGATGTACATACAGACTCTGCCGGTAGGAAGAAGGCAGAGCAGAGACCAGAAGAGAGAGTAGACAGCCTGGGTTTCCCTTTGGAGAGTCAGACACTGCTACTCCTCTCTGAGGAACCAGGCACCACTGGTGTACTGCCAAGAGAGGAAGTCAGGAACAGAGATTTAAGGTCTATGTTTCTCCTTAGGGCATCTACACACCAGTCAGGAAGGGGTAAGCAGTGCTAGAGACAAGAGGGATCCAGTCTGATTGGAAGAGAGTGTCCAGTACTATAAGAGGTGGGAGAAGAGAAAAGTTATCTCTGGGAGTCTTAGGCATGGCTCTTAGGCTTCCTGTGGTGATCTTTAAAGAAGCAGCTCTCCGAGATGATCCTTGCTTGTTCATATTGCTTTATTTGGGGTGGATGTTGGAGCATACACTTTATTCAGGGTAAACCAGGGATTATATACTTCTTGGGGAGAAAGGCATGAGAATATCCAGGAAGGGGAGGTCATTGGCTGAAGGTTAAGGCTATCTACATGCCTCATTAGCATGAAGAAGAATTCCAGGTATTATGCTAAGTGACTGACTGCTCATGGTCCTCTCAATTGGGTGTCCTGGTTGTGTGTTCTGCAGCAGGTACAGAGATAGGAAGTAGATCTATTCCTGCAGTTCTCACATCTCTGAGAATTTCCATGTTTGAGCTCACTCCACCTTACTACTCTTCTTCCTGTCTGGTAGCATGGTCCCACACACCCTACCCCCTTTTCTCTCTGCCCTCAATTTTGCTCCCACCTCCAATCAGTCTCTTGTCACAAATTAGAACATAGATTAAATATTTCAAAATGTCCAATTATTTTTAAACTTTTCGTTCATCAGTGTACAATATCCCTATCATGCTGTCCCATGAGTATGTTCCAATAAGCACACATTTTGGTTTGCCAGCCATAACTTCATGCCATTTTCTTAAGAAGATACAAACAAGAAGCAAAAATACAATCATGGATGCATCTACTAATCTACTTTAATTATAAAGTGGCTAGGTACAAGCAATTGAAGTCAAGCATCACTTCTCGTTAAAGTCTAATGGCACATCCCTGTGCCTTAAAATGCACATTTCAAATGAAGATAAATACAAAGGGAAGCTTGTAATTGTGTGTGATTCCACATTTCCTTATTCTAGCAAAGGAAATGACAACAGGGGACTCCTCCAAGCCAGAAAAGATCAGGAAAGCACTTTGTTAAATGGGACTCTCTGTTCCTTCTGCCTGCATCATCCCCGCTGTCTTAGCTTTGCTGCCCTCCTCTGGAATTCTTGCATCCTCTGATTCTCTTTTTCAAATGACATGGAATTCATAGTTGATTTGTGTCTTTATCCACTTTCTGATTGAAGATTGGAGGGCGCTGTGTAATCATTATCTCTCATACCCATGTTCTATCCCATGATGTCATAAGTGGGCTATTTTATATGATACTGGTCCCTAGTGAACACTCCAGAAAACTGTTTCAGAGTATTTCTGTAAAAAGAGAACTTGACTTTTTAACCCTGCTGTTAGGATGCATCTTCCCTCAGCATATTTTACCTAATAATTATCTTCTATTCTCTTAGCTACTGCTTTCCTTTTTAATTACATCACAGTCATTGATCAATATATGAAATATGATCAATAGCTTCAAAGATTGTATTCTATTAATCGAAATGTATATTTATTCTGACATATTTTATGGACTGTCTAAATCTATAACTTATTCAATAAGATAATCCATCTATACCACTTAGATCAGGGATAAAAAGAAGATGAGGTGTTGGATCTAGGTGATGGATCTAACAACCTAGGTGTTGTTAGATGAAATAAACCCTGTATTACCCAAGTTTTTATTTGGTCATGGTATTAATGACAGCAGCAGAGAAACAAATTGGGATGATAACACATAAGTTTTGTTCTTCTAAGGAAACCTATGAAATCTTATTGGCACTTGAGCCATAGCAATGTAATTCTCTTTGAAGAATGTAGTTGTCCCTTCCCATCTCTGGTGCTGGTAGGAATCCAAGTAAACCTTTTCCAGAAAGTTCTTGTTTTCCTGATCTCCCAAGTTTGAGTAAAGATTGGCTAATAATTGCCAACAACTCCATGGCTAGGAGGGGAAAAAATAGGTCTTCTGATGATATCACACTGTCTCAAAGTAGTTGGCTTTTTAAGCATTATCAAGAGTTAGATGGAAGCAAGAGACTGAAGAAAAGAACAATTAAAAAAAAGTACAACATTTTTTTAAAAAAATTTCCTTTTAAAATTATAATCCAAATGACAGCGAGTATTAAAGTAAAAACCCAAACATTTTATTTTAGGAATATTTTCAAAACACGTACTCTCAGAGTTAAAATATATCAAATACATTTGTAATATTGAACTTACAAATATTTAACTTAAAAACTTACTTACTAACTTGAACACTTAGAGAAAACGATCTCTCCCTTTCCCAGAAGCCAATAGTCATCAACACTCTATGGCTAGGAGTGAAAGGGATGGAGAACTCCATTCTTCACACTGGGATTTGATCTGGATTTGCACAGGTTGCATACACGCCGTTAAAATTCCTGAGTGCATATGTGTAGCTGCCCTGCTGTGTCCAGAAGATAATTTTCCTTGTAGTCATCCATCTGGCTCATAGAGTCTTTTTGTCCCTCTTTCTGCGGCAATGCTTGGGAGTAAGGTTGCGGTATATATGTTTCCTCTAGGACTAAGAATACTGCTGTCTCTTGTTCTCTGCACCTTGGCCAGTTATACGTCTCTATTAATCACTGTCTATTACAAATAGAAGTTTCTCAAGGAGGGTTGACAGATAAATTGATCTATGTATAATGATAAGTCATTAGGAGTAGGTTTAGTACTATGATTATTTAGCAGCATGATTGTAGTAGTTTCTCTCCTAAGACATGAGACCCAGCTAGCCATAGATGCTTATGATAATAATTAATAATAATATGATGTATAGGTTCCTTTTTGTGGAGCAAGTTTTAAATCCAATCACAAAGTGCCTGGTTATTTCCATCATATTCATAGCGTTAATTTATGTGAGAATTCCTTATTCCAGTCATTATTGTAGCTCACAATATTCATAGCTTTGTATTATTATTTTCATTAATGTATACCACGCCTGTTATATTTATAGATGAATTAAAGTGCTTTCATAAGAAGGAAAACATATTTGCGCCTGTACATGTTTTGTTTTGTGTGGTTCATCTTTTTCAAAATATATCCACTTAAAAACTAAGAACACCCACCCACTCATTTATCTCTCACCTCCTTTTACATTCATGACTGAAGATAAGAAGATTATCGGCATCATGGTCCAAAAAGTCTCAAACACCCATTGTTTCTGCTAGTGACTGTTAACTCCTCATTTTGTTTTCTACCATCTGGCCTATTAAAAAATTCTTCATGTTTCAATAGTATGTTTAGAGTGTTTCTCTACATTGTCCTTCCTCTGATTGTGTGTGTGTGTGTGTGTGTGTGTGTGTGTGTGTGTGTGTGTATGTGTGTGTGTATGTGTGTGTGTGTGTGTGTGTAGTAGTAGTAGTAGTAGTAGTAGTAGTAGTAGTAGTAGTAAGTTAGTATTAAATCTCATCTGTGAAGCACAGACTTCTAGATGCATTCTCATGACTGCATGTGACAGGGTCTTTGCGTCCAAACTGACTCCAGCTAGCCTTCTGTACATGCCATGAATATTTACACAAGAGAAACTTCTGGTGTATATACATCAACGTTAACTTCTTAACATGATTTTAAACATCTTAATTTCAAAGTTAGTTTGAACAGTTTGCAATAAAGAGTGAGATAAGAGTAAAGAGAAATCATCTGGTTAAAAAAAAAGTAGAAAATTCAGTACTACCCAGGCTCCAGGATGTAGACGTCATGCTGCTCAGTATCTACTGCTTAGTCCTGTAGTGACACCAAGAGGCCTACCCAGTGAGAGATAATATGCAATAGCTAGTACTGAAAGTCAAAATTCATCAATGACAACAAAAGCTGGGATCAGTTCTGCTTGAAACAGCTTACTTACAAAGGTTCATGGGCCCAGATTTCTCACCTAAAATGTGAATGGAGATATCATTCAATATGTGCCATCCAAGATAGAACTAAATGCTAAAATTTATAGTTTATTCCAACTCCATTATTCAACAAAATTTGACTAACCAGTTGTATTTATGGATGTTCTATGCCCTGGAGATTTAACTATAATCAACTCCCCACCAACAACAACACATAGATGGCATTTCAGTGAAGGGAAATAATAAAACTTTAAACAATGAAATCATATAGAAGGAAGGCCTTTGCTAATAGAGAATGACTGGTAGCTGCTACCTTCCAACCTATAGAAGAAGTCACTTTAGAAGGAAACCACAGAGCAGGACAGGTGTGTGGGAAATGAGCATGAAGAGGCTCAACAACTGACTGATGTTGATACATGGCTCAGCTGAATCTGGGCATCTCTTAAACCAAGATTTCAGATTTAACATATAAAGGTTATCTTCCTAACTGCCCCTTCTAAGCCTTATACTTCATGGAGGGAGGACTTTTCGGTGTTGACAAATTTGAAATATCTCATACTGCCAAGAATCCCGTGAATCAATTGATGCAATATGTCAGTTGCTCACTGGTCTGACAGATGATGCCGTTAAAAAGTGGCATCAGGAAGAGCAGAACGTTAGCAGTCTCTGTGGGAAGATGCTCACGCGGCACTTAACGTGCAGAAACCACCAGGAAGTGGCAGGACCATTTGCTCTTTCTAGTTTTCAGAATAAAGCATCTGGTGTTTACCAGGCTTGGTGTGCTCCTGAGTTATCTCAGTGTTCTACAGATGAATTTGTTCATTCTTGGGGGGCGGGGGCAGACAAACTCAGTGTTGCAATTTCTGGGAGGAAGCACAAAGTTTCATCCCTTTTCAAATATTTTTCACAAGCCAACCAGCACTGTGGTCTTTCAAAGCTGTCAGGAAGGATGGAAATGCAGAGGGAATGGTGACTGACGTGTTACTCACTTCTCTTTTGAACAGTCTACTTTTTTCTCATTTCATCCTTACAATAGCCACTTTTGACTTTGATTATTTCCATTTAACAAAATTATTTTGAGCATTATTCATGTAACTTGTTTTGTTTGATATTCTTGATTGTCAGTTTGACTGCATCTGGAACTAAAGCCCAGAAATGGAGGGTACACACGAGAGGAATGTCTTTTTTCTTAATTTGAAATAAGAAGATACATTCACAGTCTGGCTGTTTGAGGTAGGAAGACACACGCCTTTAATCCAGATTTTGAGGGGGGAAGACACACCTTTCATCTGGGCCAGCCCCTCTCCTGCAAGCCAATTTCAAGACACAGAAGAAGAAGCCTTGCTCTTTGCCTGTTTGTTCTCACCTTGCCAGCAAGTCCATTCCTTCACTGGAATTAGAGCCTTCTTCAGAATTCTAGTATCTACTTAAGACCTGAGATATCCAGCCTTGTGAACTTTACCACTTCTGGACTCTTGGCCTTTGCAATCATGTATAGGAGAGAGAACAAGAATGATTCACTCTGCAAGTTCAGCTACTCTAGATAACCTTGACAATATATATTTATAAGTTGTTAACTTATGTTACTGCTCATGATGTTTTGTTGTATGAATATGCTACAATTCTTTAGGTATCCGTGATGGATCGGGGTTGCTTCCTATGTGAAGTTATCATAAATAAGGAAGTTAAGAGTCATGGAAGTCTGCGTAAGCCTGTGTCCTAGCAGTGGAAATAATGGGCTATGCTGTGATATATAAGCAACTTTACCAGAAACTGCCCAGCTACTTACTAGTGCCAGTTTTCTATTTCCATTCCCATCGGTAGCATGTGCAGTTTCAGTCACTCCAGTTCCTCACCAGGACTTATCAGGCTGGTCTTTCATTTAGCCTACTGTAGTAGACACATAACTTTTCTTGTGACAATGGCAATAACCAATGTTTATGTGCTATTAAAAGTGTCTTAGCAAGTACCTGCAAGGTAGCTCAGTGGCCAAAAGCACTTGTCATGGAGACCTGGCATCCTGAGTTCAATCCCAGAACCTGTGGTAAAAAGAGAGAGCAGACTCCCAAGGTTGTCCTCTGACTTCTACAAGCATCACATCAAATGCTCATACCCACACTCACAAATGTCACACATATACACAAGTATAGTAATAAACTTTCAAATTAATAGCTTGTCCCTGCACTCTTTGTCAAGAAAATGGTTTTAGCCCTGGACTGCTTTTGCACTTTTGTCAAAAGTCAGTTATATTCTCTGTGTACTTATGGACTCTTTAGCGAAAAGTGGTTCTTATTGCCAAGTTATGATAAAATGTTAATAAATATAACAAACAAATTAAAAAAAACAGTAAGTGAAAATTGGTAGCAAAGCAATGGTCCATACAAATTTGCAGTGACTTAGTGACTTTTCTGTTCCTATGATAAAACACTCTAAACAAAAGCAATTTAAGGAATAAGGCTTTATTTTAGCTTATGGCTCCAGAGAGATAGAGTCCCTCATAGCCAAAGACTTCTCACAGGGGACAAAATGTTGGTGGAGGGATGAGATGGAGGAAGGAAGGGACAACAAGAAACAAGACAAAACTATAAACCTTCAAAGCTCTCCCCAATGATACACTTCATCCAGAAAGGCTCTATCTTCTAAAGGTTATACAACCTTTTCAATTGGTGCCACCAACTGGAAACCAGGTGCTCAAATACATAAGCCAATGGGGACATTTCTCACTGACACCACCACTGACAGAGAAGGTGAGCTATGGTTGCATTTTGAATCTTTGTGATAATGAAATCAGGATTGTTCATTTATTATAAGTGGATATGACAGAAAAGCAAGCTTTGGTAGCAGAAGTTTAGTGTATACAATTGGAGAGAACAAAGATGTCACTCGCAAATATGGGAAAGAATTCATGAATAAGGAGCTTTGTAGAGATAAAAGTCCAAGTGTCCACTTTGGGTGTTTTAATTTTGACAGTCGTAGAGAGCATGTGAGTTTGATGAGTGTCAGGTGGATAGAGGAAAGCACAGTATTAAATACACTCAGTTAGATAAAACTACTCAGGAATATTTGAGAAGCTAGGACTCAAAATTTTCCCAGCCTATGAGATGTGCAAGGATTAAGATGGAGTAGAGATTGAAGTAATGGCCAACCAATGACTGCCCGAACTTGCAACCCACCCCATGTAAGAGATCCAACTTCTAACACTGTTAATGATGTTCTGCTATGCTTACATATAGGACCCTAGCATAAGTGTCTTCTAAGAGACTTCATCCAGAAGCCGATAGAAACAGATACAGAGATCCACAGCCAAACAATAGGCAGAGCTCAGGGAGTCTTGTGAAGAAATGGGGGAAGGATTGAAGGAGCTGGAGGGGTAAAGGACACCACAAGAAGACATATGGAGTAAACTAACCTGGGCCCAGAAACTGAACCACCAACTAAAGGGCATGCATGGGATGGACCTAGGCTCCCTACATATAAATAGCAGATGTGCAGCTTGGTCTTCATGTGGGTCTCCCAGCAATTGGAGTGGGACTGTCTCTGACTCTGCTGTCTGACTTTGGATCCCTTTCCCCTAACTGAGCTGTCTTGTTTGGCCTCACTGGGAGAGGACACACTTAATCCTACTGTGACTTGATGTGCCAGGGAAGCTTGATACTCATGGCAGGGACACCTCTTCTCTGAGTAGAAGAAGAAGGGAGAATAGGGGAAGGGAGTGGAAGAATGGGACTGAGAGGAGAGAAGAAAGGGGGCTGCAATCAGAAGGTAATGAGAGAAAGAAAGAAAGAAAGAAAGAAAGAAAGAAAGAAAGAAAGAAAGAAAGAAAGAAAGAAAGAAAGTTAAAGAAGGTTTGCACATTGACAAGTGGCTCTAATCTCAACACTCAGAAGGATGAGGAAGGAGGATAATGAGTTTAAATCTAAACTAAACTAAGCAAAGAAATTCTGTCTAAAATATCTCTTTGTTTTAATAATATCATTACAATAGCACACATATAATGTTAAGGAGGAAAAACCAGAGGAAAAGTTGATGAAATCACAATCAAAAGAAATTAATCACATACAGTCAACAAGCAGGTCTTTTCAAATTGGGAATCATTTGAATCAAATACTTCTAATAAGTTGAATAAGCCAGAATTGAGAATTGATTATTGATTTGTACCCCCAGCACCTATGGAAGCAAGAGATATCATCATTTATCTGCTGCAGGAAAGTAGGAACAGGAAGATCTCTGACACTTGTTACTCAGTCAGTCTAGTTAATTCAGCAAGATCCAGGCCAATGAGAGATATAGCATGAAAGAAAAAAAAAAAAAACAAGATAAAGAACAATTGAGGAAGATACCCAACATCAAACCTAGACCACACACACACACACACACACACACACACACACACACACACACACGTCCCCCATTATTATCACTGTCATCATCCTCTTATAAAACAGGGATATTTTTCTAGGAGACTGATTTAGAGGGAGCAGAGAACCAAACTGACATAAAAAGTGTATATGGGGGAGGAACTTTGGGGCATTGCTGTTGATGTTCTTTGCTGTGATGAGAGAAGTTGTAACATGTTTGTTTAGAAGGATAATGCTGCTACCATGGGAAAGCCTGGCACTGTGAAACACCAATGTAGCAGCTGAAATGTTTCCCTATTAGTTTATAAACATAAGCATCTCTATGGTGTTTTCTAAGGTTGAGTGTTAGTTATCCATTCGTATACTCATTTGTCTACCCTGCACTCCCATCTGCACCCTTCCTTATCCTTCTTGCTCCATTATTCACCATTATCCCCTTAATACTACCTATGGCTCTATCCAGCCTCTTTGAGGCCCTCCACCATCTCTCTGCCTCTCCCAAGCCCCTGCATTCAACCCCCCTCTACCCCTAGAACAGCTCTTTACTATTTTTCTGCCTTCAACAGCATCCCCATTTAAATACATCCACATCTAAAGATTCAAAGCCAGATCCACATAAAAAAGAAAACATGCAACATGGTTTTTTTTTTTTATCTGAATCTGGGTGAAATCCCTCAGGATACAATGTTCTCAGACTCTACCCATAGGAATTTCATAATTTCATTTTTATTAATACCTTAATATTTATTGAGTGAATTACCACATTTTAATTATCCTACTGTGAATATAGCAATAATAAACATGAATTAACGAGTCTCTTTCTAAAATACATACATATACATATATAAAGATTTAAAATGAAGTTACCCTATGCCAAAAGGACAATATCTCTCCAAGACACCATAGGCAATAAAAGTGCAGTGCCATATATTGGTTACCTTCTTCAAAGAAAACCTATCAATAGTGTCAATGGAGACTCCTAGACACATCCCCTACTTGACATTCTGCTGGCATTCCTTTTAGTTACCCTCAATAACTTGATGGCAATGTTCCATTTCTAATAACGCCACATGTTTACATCATAGAACATAGAGAAAGTAAGTTTGCTACTGACTATGAATATTCATCCCTGTTGCCTAGTTTTCATGGTGCTAGAAGGCACTGTGAATATAATCAAGTTTTGCCCAGCTGGAAATCCTGAAAGCCATGAATGGGACTGGAAAGGTATAAAACTGCTAAAGTAATGGCAGAAATGTTAGGGCAGTAATCAACCATTTTCTGATTGGTTTTAAGTCCATTGATGTGGCTTTAAATGATCCACAAGTCAGAATTCTTGCATGCACCAATTACCGAAGCAAAGAACCTATAGCAAGCTAGATGATAACACCAGGGAAAAACCTGCTAATGGATATATCAATCCAATTCCTAATAGCTTATTCTTATATCTATACCATTAGATTATCTTCCAATCTTAACCAGAAACGTTTCTTCTTGCAGTGCATGGTGACTGACATAGAGATCCACAACTGGCCAAGGTAAGGGAAATAAAAGATTGTGGACTATTCAGTCCTAAGTGAGACATCTATACACACTCTACTCAAGATGTAAGACTTGAGAAAGAGTGGGCAGAGAAATAGTAAAAGCCAAAGGTAATGAATGATTGCAGTGAAGTAGTGTTTTCAGAACATGACAAGACATGTGAGCAGGACTGTGGCTATGGCAGCAAACACAAGACCTGCACAAGAACAAGCCAAACAAAAACCCAAAATGGAGGACAGTGGCAATCCTGAAATACCACTCCTATGTCAGGAGCTATTGGCATCTGTGGCTTCAGGGAGAGAGAGAATCAGCTTTCTCCAAGGACTTAGCCCCTGAGAGGTTATTTATGATCTACTATATGGCCCCAGACCCACACAAAATTGATCGTATTAAATGGACTTACTAGGTTTACAGTCTTAAAAAATGAAGATGGAAAATTGGGAGGAAATAGTGGTGGGGGTGGGGAAAGGAAGAGGAGGTAATGGACAATGGACTTGTTCAAAACACATTTTACTGATACATAAACTTCTCAGACAACAAAAGGATAAATACAAATGTTCATGTCTCCTTAACTTCTTAGCCATTATTTAAGCTTTGCATTAAAATATACAGTCACTAGTAAACTACAATTGTAACTTTTGGCATTGACTTTGACCAATTAACTAAATGGCTTACAACAGAAAGTTTTACCATCTTTCAGCTAATGGGTTTTGGTAAGTGTCTTTAGAGTGTTTTGGAGGTAATTAGAGATAATGGGATGACAAAAATATCTTTTTCATCCTCATTTTCCATGGGGTGTGCGAACACATTCCACATTCTTTCAGATGCTAGAGAAGTGGACTCTGTGGGCTTCTGCTTCCTCCCTGAGTTCAGAATTGCTGCAGTCAGCTGTAGATTTCAACTGTTCTACACCTGGGAAATAGTCTTGAAGTCATATTACTAGTTATCTTTTTTTTTTACAAAAGTAATATACATCCCTTAAGAGATACTACATCAGTGGGAGGGGAGGCACTTGATACTGTGAAAGCTTGATGCTCCTGGAGAAGGGGGATGCTGGAGGAGTGAGGCAGGAGTGGGTGGGTGGTGGGTGGGATAACACCCTCTTAGAAGTAAAGGGGAGGGGGTGGGGGTTTTATAGAGGGGAGACTGGAAAGGGGGATAACATT
>JADRCD010230113.1:8298-34867 GCA_019843815.1 Montemys delectorum
TGGAGACAGGGTTTCTCTGTGTAGCCCTGGCTGTCCTAGAACTCACTCTGTAGACCAGGCTGGATTTGAACTCAGAGATCTGCCTGCCTCTGCTTGGGAGTTCTGGGATTAAAGGCATGCACCACCACTGCCAGGCACATTTTCATATTTAAACTCATGTCAGAGCTCAGATGCAACATGATCCAGGTCCCTGTTTTGTACCTGAGGAAACAAGCAAGGAAGAGATTTGCCAGTGCCAGTACAGCTTCTAAGACAGAGCCACAGCTAAGATGTCTCATTCCTGGCTATTTCACCAGCAGAAATAAGTATATTTCTGCAACATTTTTGCCTTTCTAACATTGTATTCTCCATAGATATTTGAAAATTGGGTTAGCTCCAGGATAGTTGATATTGTTTTCTTTAAAACCTCCACAGCATTTCGGGGAAAAAGTACCCTCTGACTGATATGTTTTGTAAAACGCTATATGATGTGGCTGGAGGGTGCCTTAGGGGGCCCATCCTGAGGCATCCCCCCAACAAGTCTAGTATAAAGTGGTTTATTTAGGGGATATGAGAAGGGAGTAGAGGCAGAGAAAGAGAGGGACAGAGAAGGAGAGAGAGAAAGAGAGAGAGAGCAAAGAGAAGAGGTGATGCTGGCCTGGAACAAATGGAGGGGGGAGGGGGAGGGGGAGGGAAGGAGAAAGAAAAGCCAGGGAGAGAAAGAGGGGGGAGTGAGAGAGAGAGAGAGAGAGAGAAACCAACCAAACAGTTCTTTTATAGCAAGCCAGGCTGTTACCTGGCTGTTGCTAGGTAACTGTTGGGCGGAGCCTAGAAGAAATGTTAACTTGCTAACACTGACTAGGAAATAACTTAACACATTTGAATGAGCCCATCCATAGTTGATCTTTTAAAATAGTCCAGAACCCAGATTACTTTCTCGACTGAATGACTCAGTACTTAAGTGGTTTTCTTGGGGTTTTTTGGGGTTTTTTTTTGTCTTTGACTAGAATTATTGTTTGATAAGTGTGACTGTTAGATAACCATAAGATATATTTATTGTATGAGTTATGAGTGTCAGCCTTTGGGGGAAATGTTTGCATGGGCCCTGTGAAGGCTCTAAGCTGAAGTAATTCTCCTCTCTTTAAACTTTTCTCTGATCGGGCCTTGTGTTGAATGAAGGATGGTCTTGTCATTGAACACACAGCCCGTTTCTGACAGGTTAGGATTTTCCCATTGAATTGCTGTGGTCTTTCTCAGGCTGTTTTTGTAAGGCACTGTTTTTATCCTGCAGCACGCCTCTTCAGATGTTGAAAGAATGATCCTGGGTAACAAATGTGATATGAACGACAAAAGACAAGTGTCGAAAGAAAGAGGGGAGAAGGTAAGTGTGAGCCGAGTGGATAACAGATGGGACCTACTCCCATTTGCTTTCTTGGTAAATACCTGTTTCAGTCTTTTAAGAACTGATTACCAAACAACCAGAGAAGTAGTCTGTACTTGAACAGTGGGAATTGGTATTCAAATCAGCTCTGTTTATACTATCCGGTCATGACTCACCCCTAAAGAATCTATCTGCTGGGAGATGCAGACTGGCCTTTCTTAAGACCCCCGCGGCTTTGAGTTCAGGCTCTTTCTTTTAGATCTGTGTGAAATGCCCAGCTTTGAAGTTAAGATAATTCTGTTTCTGAAAAAATATACTAGGGGAGGTGAAATTTCAAGTACAATCACTTTCCAGTTTGTTGTTTTTCCTGAGAGTTCAGTACAGGCTAGCTGCTGCTTATAAGGGCTGATATTTACAGGTACCTGTCTGCCTTGAATCTATAGAGCAAACAATTATTTTTTATGCATATTTACTCCTGTGGTACTTTCTCAATTCTTAAGAAGGTTTTCCTTTCTAAGTCTGAAACTTTTCTCCAGTGATAGGTATAAATGTGTTTTGTTTTTCAGTTCATCAACTTGTTCTTAAAAACCTACATTTAATTTGGATAGTGTTATATGGATGGGGACTCTGAGAATAGATGGAAATATAAAAAGAATTCACATTTGTCGTTATTCCTGATAGTGAAATGAGCCAATTCAAGCTAGATTAGGTTATATTAAAGGCAGGTTTATTGGGAAACTGCTCTCAGGCGAGTTCACTAGCCCCAAGGCTTGAGGCCAGGTGAGGGGTAGGGGTGGGATGGAATGGTGAGAAAAAGAGAGAAAGGGTGTGTGCATAGAGAGAAGAGGAGGAAAGAAGGAAGAAGGAAGGGAGAGAGGGAGGGGAGAGGGAAAAGGAGAGAGGGGGAGAGGGTAAGAGAGAGAGACAGAGAGAGCACAAAATGTCTGTATTATGTAGGGAAGAGTCTCTGGGGGAAGGGCGGTCCACCCTCTGGACTGGAAAGTTCAGGGCTGGGGACAGGGTACCCCAGCAGGGACTGAGGGATGCTGGGAGAACCTGGAGGCCAGGTCTGCTTTGATACATAAAATATGCAGCTCAGTCCCTTGTCAGGGGTCCTTCACAGAGCAGTTCTCTCAGAGAGGGGAATGAGGGTGGTTACATTGGAGAGTTCTGCTCTCAGAGACTAAATAGAGGAGTAAATGAATCCCAGCAGGAGCTAAGGGTGAGACTCCATCTGGTGGCTTTTCTTGTGTGTTTTCGAGACCCACAAGTACAACAGCACAAATTTCTAACAATATTTTAAGTCAATGCTGTGTCGTTTTTAGACTAAGTTAAACTATGAAATATAAAACACAGTACAAGAAAACAAAAAAATTGAAAACCATAGGAGTTCTGGCACAGACTCTTGAAAAATGTAAGATGTGCTAAGTGCTTTGTACGTCCAAGCCACTTTCACTAAATGTGATTTTCTGTTTGTCTTTCAGTTAGCAATTGACTATGGGATTAAATTTTTGGAGACAAGTGCAAAATCGAGTACAAATGTAGAAGAGGTAAGGAATGTTGGGGTACTTGGAAGCCTCCTGTGACCTTTTGTGCCTTGGGCTTTCACATGGGCTCTGCTCGTTGGACTTCTAGCATGCAGCCTCCACGTGGGTTATGTATGTCAAGATTGCTCAGTTAAGGTTCTCAGGAGAGAAGAGATACAAGTTCATCTTAAGTTCAGAGCAGCCCTTTGTTTGGAGGTTGGGAATGTAGACTCCAGTGTCCTCTGTCATTTATCATCACCCTGCACTAGTCTGTGGCAGACAAGCTGAGTCACTTGAAGTAAGCTGCTGTCTCTTGAGTGTATTCCCTTTGTGTACACACTTGAAGTAGATTGTGAGTGGCATTGTAATGCATTCAGTAGATAGAAGAAAGTGTTTTTCATTGATGAGTCTTAATAAATTTCTATTTAGCTATTGAAGCCAGATTATCTGAGGGGCTGGCAAGATGGCTCAGAGGGTGAAAGAGTTTGCCTGGGGCCTTGAGTTTGAGCTCTGGGATCCATGTGTGTGCCATGGCACCAATACTCATACATACAAACATAATAAGGAAATAAGATATAACCATTTTTTAAAGGTCACTTAAGGTTTTAAAAGAGGAGATGAAAAGTATACTTTATGATCAATTTTAAAAACACACAGAAGATCATCGGTATTTCTACTCTGTAGAGACAACCTGTTGTAGAAAACTCTAGGTGATCTGTTGTCTTCACTTCTGTGTAGTAGGAGATGGGACTGTACCTGATGATCCTTATGGTGTTCTAACTAAGCTTCTGGGGCTGAGACTCTTCACTCTTCTCCTTACCAAGACTAAATGGCCTTAGTAGTCACTGGAAACTGCTGCAGCTTCTCTTTCTTTAAAACAACCAGCACTTATGTTTTAGGTTGGCTACTGAGTGTTGAGAAACAGAAAAACTGCCACTGATTTATTTTCATAGGCATGAATAAAAAGAAAACAAAAACAAAAAGAAAAGAGAGAAAAGAAAAGAAAAGAGATTTTCCTTCTGCTATGGAGGAATTCCTTGCATCAAAAGAGGGGCATTTTTTTTTTATTTATCTTTATTTATATGAGTACACTGTAGCTGTCTTCAGACACACCAGAAGAGGGCATCAGATCCCATTATAGATGATTGTGAGCCACCATGTGGATGCTGGGAATTGAACTCAGGACCTCTGGAAGAGAAGCTCTTAACTGCTAAGCCATCTCTCCAGCCCCAAGAGGAGCATTTTTTATGCCAGCTCCTCTACATCCCAGTCATGGCCACAAAATGAAATTCATGCCTCTGTGGAAACAAAGTAAAAATAATGACATGTTTTTTAAAGTCAGTAATTTGGATTTTCTTGGCTTCCTTTAAACTGATTTCCACAGGGTTACGGGTTTGGAATAAGGTTTAGCTGAGTTCTAAGAAGCAGCAGTTTTGAAGTGTTAAGGCATGGAGGATTCTTCCTACTTAGGTATTCCTCAGAAGAGGTCAGAAAGAAAAGGTAGAGGTTTTTGTGAAGATAGCTGGTAAAGCTATAGTTTAATACATAATTGTTCATTCACTTCTTAAGTAGATTTTAGCATTGTGCTAGATAGTTTTTTTTCTTTTCTTCTTCTTTTTTTTTTTTTTTAAGTGCACTGTAGCTGTCTTCAGACACACCAGAAGAGGGTATCGAATCTCATTATGGGTGGTTATGAACTACCATGTGGTTGCTGGGATTTGAACTCAGGTCCTCTGGAAGAGCAGTCAGTGCTCTTACCCACTGAGCCATCTCACCAGCCCGTGCTAGATAGTTTGATGTCATCTTGACACAAGCTAAAGTCATCTGAGAAGAAGAGACCTCAATTAATAAATGCCTCCATAAAAGATCAGGTTATAGGCAAACCTGTAAAGCATTTTGTTAATTAGTGATTGATGGCAATGTGTTTTATAAGACCAAGGATATGTTTTGTAGAGCATGGTATGATTCATGGAGGAGTGGGTACCTCAACGGACCCATGCTACTCCCCCACCCCCCCCACCCTGGGTACCAGCCGTACAACAGGTGTAGTATAGAATAGAGTTTATTTGGGGATATGGGAAGGGGAGTTGGGAAGGGAATAGAGGCAGAAAAGGAAGGGGTTGGGGAGAGAAGGAGAAGAGGCTGGTCAGGAACACAAGGAGGGGGGAAGGATAGAGGGAAAAAAGGAGACAGAGAGAGAAAAGGGGCAGAGAGAGAAGAGAGACCAAATAATTCCTGTTATAGTAGGCCAGGCCTACCTGGCTGTTGCCAGGTAACTGTTGGGCAGAGTCTAGAAGGAATGCTAACACAGGCCACTGTGGGTGGTGCCATCCCTGGGTTGGTAGTCCTGGGTTTTTATAAGAAAGTAGACTGAGCAAGCCATGGGGAGCAAGCCAGTAGCAGCACTCCTCCATGACCCCTGCATCAGCTCCTGCCTCCAGGTCCCTGCCCTGACTTCCCTTTGATGATGAACTATGACATGGAACCATAAGCTGAATGAAGCCTTTCCTCCCAAGTTGCTTTGGTCATGGTGTTTCATTAGAGCAATAGTAATCTTAACTAAGACAAATATCTGGGCTAGAGGTTGAACCCTTTCCCTATAGGAAAAGGGTGGTTTAGACAAGAGCCCCTATCCTGTTCTTGGTATATTGAGGAAACTACCCATAACTCAGTATATGCCAAATTCAGAAGTTGTGGCAGACCTTACATGCATAAAATATTTGATGAATGAATGACAATGTGGCAACACTGGAAAATATGACGTAACTGAAAAAGCAAATAGCATGGACATGCTAAAATTTTAATTATACTTTTTTTTTCAATTAAAAACCCTGAAGTGGTATATTGACAAATTAATAATAAAAATTCTATATTTCTATTTTGAAATATAACTATTAATAATACTTTTTGTTTTACCTTTAGGCATTTTTTACACTTGCACGGGATATAATGACAAAACTCAACAGGAAAATGGTTTGTAGCACTGATAGCTTTTATTTCCATGATACAGCCTTTAGTTTGGCACTCAACAGTGTGGCCAGCGAGATTATAATGTGCTCACCTTAAACTTACTTGTCTCTTAGACTTTCATATGATTGCACCGCGGTTCTCATTTCTATGGCTTTAGGATTGTTTCTGCATCACATCTGTCTCAGCTATTTCCTCTGGCTTCTTAAGGCGTAGTTAATTGAATTTTTATCAGAATAGTAAAAATAATAATGCAGAAATTGCTTTTTTCATAAGATTATCTAATTCACTTTTCATATAATACATGTTTTATCTATATAATGATGATCTTGGAGTTACTTAAGTTGGCTTCAATTTGAAACTGTCAGTTATGAATTTTTAGAACACCTTGAAGTTCATTTTAACATGGGTCCTGATGAAAATTGTCTTCCTTCTACTAACAATTCTTCCTCTAAGTGGATTGTCTGCTGTGTTAGCCCTGTCTCCATTACTATCTTTGATGCCTGTCAGGCCATGGCTGAAATTGCTTTAAGCTAGATGTAGGAGCGTTCTACCTAACCCATGATTAAAACAGAAGTGCTAGCTAGCCTATGAATGTTTTTCTCTTTTTAATCCACCACGTGCAAAGAAGACAGTGCTGAGCCTTAACTAATTTCCCTTCTGAGAGAACTTTCCAGTGAGCACGGGTGAGAGTGTGGTAGCTTGTGTTCCCTACTCTGCTTTTACTTTGTAGGTAATTGGGGTCAAACCATGAAATCTTGGTTTCCTTAGCAACTTCACACTCTGTTTTTCAGAATGACAGCAATTCATCAGGAGCAGGTGGGCCAGTGAAAATAACAGAAAGCCGGTCTAAGAAGACCAGTTTCTTCCGCTGTTCTCTGCTTTGATGAACTCCTCATTCCTGAGAGACTGCAGAATACCTAGAGGGCCCTTCCCTGCCTCTCTGAAAGCACAGGCTACCCAGCCTCAGAGTCACTTCGCCCAGCTGCTGCGGAGAGCACTCCGGAACTCTGACCCCTCAACACAGACCACCAAGTGGATTTCAGCCTTGTGGCCTAGCAAAAGAGCGGGCTCCTTTCTTTAAAAACAGAAGCAATGATGTGGAGACACACGTAGAACCTAACTGGTTTTTCCTTGTTTTACTGCCTGTCCTGGAAGCTGCTGTCTTTCTTTGCACATGCGTGTAAGCCTTTCCCTGGTACAGCGTGATCTTAGACTCTTAACTGAGCACTTTAGTGGCATAAAGTTCTAGACTTGTATATTTGAGGATGCTTAAAGACAGCAGAGCATTAAACCGAGGTTGACCCGCTACAGTTAAAGGATGGTGGCCTGGGTTCTAATGTGGGTAGCATTTATTGAAGGGCTTTGATTTGTAGTATTCGTAAAAATCATTAAATTTGATATATGTTTAAACTTTATAAAAATGCCCATCTCTTCAGGGGCCATGGCACTGTCATCTTTTCAGGGGGCGATCAGTCATGCTCACCCCTGAGTAGCTGTGTCCCCTTTGAAGCAGCCGTCCGAGTAAACAGCCTCTGGAGAGCATTGCAGCCTCACTGCTCGAGGGTTCTGTTTGCTGTCCCTTCTCCTGTGTGACGTGCTGTCATTATTTACTTACCTAAAACCCATAGTTTATGCAAGCACTGCTGTCTTCCTGTGCTTCATGAGCAGCAATGTCACATAGGTAGAGACATGGTCATCATGGGTTTCTGTCCACATCCACCTGTGGTCTTGTCACATTAGAATATGTAGTGCATTCTTTCTGAGTTTCACCCATTAGCTTATATTACCCAGTTCTTAACCAGAATCCCCATCTATTAGAGTTAACAAAGATTAGATTTAGATTTTAGTTTGCGGGAAACATACATATGTGGAGACAGATTAAACATGTTGAAATGACTTTTTGTTCTATTTGGGGTTTAAAAAAATAAAAGTAATTAGACCTAGCACATCCTCCAGAGATCTTGTCTTTGCATTAGAGCACATATGATTCAGGTCTCAGCTTTCAAATAGCCATTGCTGGGTGTCTAAGACCCAGCCCTGTGTGCTTAGGTTTGTCATTAGAGAAGTGGTGTGGCCATCCAGGCCAAAGCTCTCCAAAGGCTTCACTGCCTTTCTCCCCAGATGCTGGTTCTGAGGTCTCTCCTGTGGTGAAGCCACCGCACTGGGGACGAGAAGGGGATTTAGTGTTAACTATAGATCAGAATGTCACTGCTCTCCTAACACAGAGGGCATAAAAACAGGTGACAGTGGCAGGTGCTCCCCTCTCTTGTGTTGTACCTTAAGGTGGATGTGGATAGCTGGTTACATAGACAGGTCTGCCTCAGATGGAGATCTGTGGTTTCAGTGCTGGACCAGTCAGGCCTTTGCATCTGTTGGCAAGCTCAGACGCCTTCCAGTGGCTGCAAGTACACCAGAGTTACTTTTGGTAGCCATGCTGACTTTACCTTTGACAAACTTCAGCCTTTTCTTCTTTCTCCCTAGTTAGCTGTCGGCTTAAAATCACACATTACTACGCCCGCGCAAGCAGTTCACTCATTGAGAGCTGATTACAAGTCTAACACCGTGAAATTAAATACATATTTGAAAAGAACCAGTATTTTCTTAGAAATGTCTTATCACTACTTTTCTGGAAAAAAAGTTTAAGCAGTTACATTGGTCACAAAGTACTTTGCAAAAAGCACAGGCCGTGACACCACATACGAATGTAATTCTCTTAGTATTTACCTCTGACTGTTTGGTGTCTTAACACTTCGGTTTCTATCTCAGGGGTTGTCTGCAAACCAAAACTGATATGTTCTGTGGTCAGCTTTTCTTTTCTTATCTTTTTTGTTTGTTTGTTTTTGTTTTTTGTTTTTGTTTTTTGTTTTTGTTTTTTGTTTTTTGTTTTAAACAAAACAAAACCAGAATGCTTTGCTTTTGATCTCTTCACTCTTCTCGTGTCTTTTGTGGGTTAATAACTAGTCTCCATGAACTTCTCTTTGAAAGAGCCTATAAATGTTAGGTGAGTCTAAAAGTGCTCTTTGAAGCAGCAGCAATCGGGGAGTATATCCTTGTTATATAGAAATACATTGTCCTTGCTATTTTCTTACATTTAACTTTGCTAAATTGTATATAATTTGAACTCAGACCATAGGAAATTCACTTTCTGCATGGTAGAAACAACCCAACAAATAGTCTACTTTGCTGAATAATGTACATAGGGTGCATTATTTTTTCTATTTGTAGATGAATTTAGTGACAGATAATTGTCTGTTCCCTGCTGAGACTGAAGATATCTAAGAGAGAGTAAGAGAGAGAAAGAGAGAGAGAGAGAGAGAGAGAGAGAGAGAGAGAGAGAGAGAGAGAGTGTGTGTGTGTGAGTGTGTGCATGTGTGTGTGCATGTGTGTGTGCATGTGTGTGTGTGTGTGTATGTGTGTGTGTGTGTGTGTGTGTGTGTGTGTGTGTGTGTGAGAGAGAGAGTGTGTACATTTCTGTGGTCTTCTGGATAGGGCACATAGAGATTTTTGCAGCAGTATTAGTGGTTCGGTGGCTGCACTTTATTATTGTGCTAATTTTTGAAGATTGGATTCGAAATTTTCAACTAGAGCCTGAGGGTATCAGACAGTGAAATGTACTGTAACTGAGCAGCATGTGAATCAGTTGGTTGTAAACTGTTCTGCCGGGAACTTATTCTAGCCTCTTGTACTTCAGGCACATGATAACAAAGCGATCTACCCGTGCATCAATTGCTGCCACAGGCCTTCTTACTGTTCATGTGGTCATTTTATGCAGTCTTTGTTATAAATTTCCTGAAGACTATGCTCTTTACTTTGAAGGACTATTGTTTTTAATTATACCTCATTTAGCTAACTAATATTCTAATAACCAGTAGAAAACAGTGAGCTGGCCTCTAAGCATCCAACAAATTTAGGCTGCATGCTTTGTTGTGTCTTGTTTTGAACTGGAGGAAAAGAGAAATACTTTCAAATAAAGCATGCAGGTCAATACCCAGTAGTATACAAAAATATTACTTTCCTGTCCACCCCGTAATGAATTCAGCTGTGCAACATAATAGGTTGTTCTGCAATTTACCAGTAAGAAATTGTAACTGCATTTTCTAGGCTCCAAACGCCGCGAATCTGTATTATGGCTTGTAAAGTGGCTTCCTACGAGCAGTAAAAGGACAAATTAGGCACGTTTTCTTTTCAAGCTTATGACTTAGATTCTTTTATAAATATAATTCTTAATCTTTAAAGATGAGATTCCAAGCCTAGAATTTTAAAACCACTTTTCATTATGATGATCTCAAATTTTCTACAATTCAATTTTTTTAGACTTAAGAACAGCTAAACAAAACCTTTCTTTATCTTTCTTATCACATCCAGTGGCAGAGAGGACTGTCTGAGAATGAAGCCCCATGGTTCAGAAGGACATAGCAGGTCAGGATATACTAATAAAAGTTGTGAATGTCATGTTCATTAGAAAGAAACTAAATGACTGAGTACAGAAATGAAGATCAGCAAGCATTTGTCTTAAGGATTTTCCAGATTTTACTTTGTATCTTGAAATGTGTGCCATATGCCAAGAACTAACAGAACTTCGTGTTTCATCTTTGTACCTTTTTCTTTTTTTAAAGTGAACTTATGGTCGTTCATTCCTGTGGCCTTACGGATGGGTTTGTCTTGACTGTTTGCAACTGATGCTGCAGTTCCTTTGATGCAAAATGCCATGAACTGTCTGACTAAAGTCATGCCCCACCATGGGAACTATGGGGTTTCTTCATAGACTTCTACTTGTGTGCTTACACATATTTCATTTTGCTTCAGTGGCTTGCTGTGGAAAGCTGCTGTGGGTAGAAGGCTGCCATGTGGCTAGTCTCTTGAAGCCAGTTCATTGACTGTACTGATACTGATGTTGTGTTTTTTAAAAAGGAATTTTATTCCAGGTGAACTTTTTTTTTTTTTACAATAATGTTCATCTAAAATAAAAACTACATGATGAAAAATGTTTATGACTCTTAAGTGGTTTGTACATTTTAGAAATCTATGGATTTTAAACCATATTTTAATTGGTCTATGTTCATTTTACATGATAGTGAGTTTCATAAGAACATTTTAATGCAAGTCTATAAGGTATGTCAAGCATATTTCCTCCCTGTACTCTTTGGCTTTCCCACCTTTTCCTTCCCTCTTCCATTCGTCCCCTTTATTTTCTTAGACAGATGTCATATAAATACATACACAGATTTATGTATCAATAGAAAAAACTCTAGAATACATAAATGAGGTGAAACATCTGATATTTAGATAAAAAGACTGATTTAATTATTTTAATATAAATATCTTTATATTCATTTTCTTGTAAATGATGGTACTCTCTGTGGCAGAAAAAAAAATGTGTGTATGTGCCACATTTTCTTTATCCATTCCTCTGTAGTTGGACACCTAGATTGGTTTAGATAACTCAGCTACTGTGAACAGTTGTGCAGTAAACACTGATATGTAACTGTCTCTGATATGTCGACTTAGAGTCCTTCAGGCAGCTGGGTCATGTGGAATATTTAAAGTTTTTGAGGAGCTTACACACTAACTTCCATAGTTGACATTCCCACCAACAGTGTCTAAGAGTCCTCTGCCAGCATATATTTTTTCTTTCCTTTTTTAAAAGATGGTCTCGCTTTGTATTCCTGACTAGCCTTGCACAGTATTTCAGACTTAGCATGATCCCTTTGATTTCTAATACACAAGTGCGAGAATTTAAAAAGTGTGAACCCTTGATTTTGTTTTCATAACTAAGTCTGCCATTCAGACTAGGGTGAGATCATATCTCAATGTAGTTTATTTTTTCCTCCCAGAGATTCAAGCTTATTAAGGGCAAGACAGACTACTGAGAGGCCCGGCCCCCAATGTCTAGGGGCCTAACATATGACCGCCTACTTGCAAGTGTGGCTTTCAGCTCAACCATACTCAATTTAAGCCTGAACATATCTGAGTAATCGGGATAGTTGCAGTAGGGCTTGCCTGCATGAGTGGCATGGCCCTCAGAGGTCAGTCTGTTTTCAGTTTCTCACCTCAGGTCCTTGTCTTCAGGCAGGCGGTGCCAGTCCCTGTCTAGTGAAGTCACCCACTCAGTGATGTACACTTCTGTATTAGGGTTCTCTAGAGTAATAGTTCATAGAGTCTCCCTCTATATATAGATATAGATATATACACATTTGTGGATTTGTATATATGATGTGTATATATGGGATACGTATATGGGATTTATTGAAATGACTCATAGGCTAATCTAACAATGGCTTACTGTGAAGGAAAGTCTAAGAATCCAGTGGTTGCTCAGTTCCACATAACAAGATGTCTCAGCTGGTCTTTAGTATATGCTTGAATCCTAAAGAAGCAGGCTCCAATACCAGTGAAGGTGTGGAATGTGCTAGAAAGGCAAGGGCAAGTGAGCAAAGAGCAAAGGCTTCTTCCATGTCCTTATATAGGCTTCCAGCAGAAAATATGGCCCACATTAAAATTGGGTCTTTCCAATTCAAGATCTGAATCAAACATATGTGCCTTCCCACCTCAAGGTCCAAATCAAACGTCTGTGTCTCCCTCAGAGGGCCAGACTAGATGTGGATTTACCCAAGCGAAAAATAGTCTCTCCTAGGTTTGACCTCCATTTCTGGATTGTCATTCATTCCAGATGTAGCCAACCTGACAACTGAGAATAGCCACCACAACCTCCTTGCTGCACTTCAGGTCCTCTACACAGTCTGAGGAACTTTTCTGGTAAGGAGTTATAGAAGCGATCCTTGAAAGTAAGTCTCAGTGCAGATTTCATTTGTATTTCCTTGATAACTAGTGAGGTTGAATATCTGTTCAAATGTTCATGGGCCATTTGTCTCTCATCTCTTGAGAAGACTTAATTTCTTCAGCCCACCACTTATTGACTGGGTTGTTTTGAGTTCCTATTTAATTTTTTGTATTATTCTAAATTTTATCTTTGTACAGTCTAGAGATTGTCTTCCATAACTATGACTGCCAAAGAACCTTTACCTCCCCCATTCATTGTTTCCTTTGCTGGAATTGCACACTTAAAACATGCTTCTTCATATTTTCTAAGTATGTGATTTGAACCATAATGGGTTTGTAAAATTTTAGCAAACTTCCTACCTCAGCCTGAAGTGTTTAAAGACAAAATGGCCAGACCCTCTGCTTGTTCGTAGTCAGACTCCACAGTGGTTTGTTTGTAGCTAACTCTCCAGCCTGACCTCACTCGTTCTGCCTTCTTCAGTCCTTGCAAAGTTAGTTTTTCCTGTTGTGTATTCACTGATAAATAACACTTTGATAACACCAAGCCTATTGCTATCCCACTGTTTGTTGTACCTGTTCCTGTCTCAGGTGTCCGTCTTTCCCAGTCTTCTGAAAATTATTTCACACTTTAATCAACCAGTTTCCTTAAGGTCTCCCAGGGAAAAATAGCAGCAATCTTGAAACATTTAGCTCCCTCTCTGATCTCTTCTTCCCCATTCTGTCCTCTTGGTGACAGAAGCATTTTCCTACCTTGATTCTTCCCTTGCCCCTGATTCATCTTTGTACCCTGCCTCGCTTTCAGGAAACTCAGCGCTCATGTCTTCAAACCCATCCTGCTCTGTCCCTTTCCCCTCCACATCTAAGCATGTTGGCCCTTCTGCCATTGTCCCATGGCTTTCACATGACTCCTTTTCTAGTCTTACTACTAGAATTAAGCTTTTAAAAAGACTTTCCAGGAGTCAGTGTTATGGTGGACTTCTGTATGTATAACCCCAACATGCAGATGAAATAGGATCTCAAGTTTAGGGCCAAGCAATTCTGTAAGTAAGGTTGTAGGGTCCAAAACTCCAAAGCAACCCAAGGAGGCAAAACAGTCCAGCAAAACAAGATTTTTATTTGAATTATGCAATGAAACCTGACCAGCTTCGAACAATAGCGTACACTCAGAGGCTCACTGTGTCTTCAAATGTTCAACTTTGTGAGTACTTAAGGAAATGACAGAAATGTATTGTGTTCAGGCCTCTACTGATCAATGAGAGCCACAGATCAGACTTAGGAGCTGAACTTCGACCGTCCCCCAACCCTACCACCCTACCCCCTACCACCCCCGACCCTAAGCTAGAATGTTAGAGTTTTTAAGCTCCAAAGCGACAAACATCTGTGCCAAGTTATCCCACCAGTCAGGATTTAGGGATAGGAGACTTCCTTAGGAACATGTCTTTGTGGTACACTTATGCTGTTCCCATTGGTTGGGTTATTCAGCTGTGGTGGGGCAACTTGCCTAGCATTCATGTCTCAACCAGGATGTCAGTTACCCAGGGAGGTCTTGGGAACTTAAATTTTATTTGACTACTATTCAAAACGGAAGTTTTATTCAAAATGGCTTCGGTTTAGTTCCTTCTTACAAGACCTGTCTCAGAAAGAAGTACAACACACAAGAGACTTAGACTTTTTAAAAGTCTGCCTGCCTGCCTTCCTTCCTTCCTTCCTTCCTTCCTTCCTTCCTTCCTTCCTCCTTCCTTTTCCTTCCCTCCTTTCCCTGAGACACGGTTTCTTTGCGTAGCCCTAACATCCTGGAACTCACTCTCTGTAGACCAGTCTGACCCCAAACTCACAGAAATCCACCTACCTCTGCTTCCCAAGTGCTTAGATTTAAAGGATGTGCCACCACTGCCCAGCCAAGTTGTTTCATTTTTATACATTTATTTGTGTGTATGTGCATGTGGATGTCAAAAGATAACTTATGGGAATCAGTTCTCTCTATCTGTCATGTGGGTTTCAGGATCTAACTCAGGTCACCAGGCTTAGTGGCAAGTGCCCTTCCTTCCTGAACCATCTTGCCAACCCCATAGTTACCACCTTCGTTTATTTTCCATTTCTTCTTTAACTAGTCTAGATTCTGCCCTACTACTTCATCGATGCTGTGATGGTTTGTATATACTCAGCCCAGGGAATGGCACTATTAGCAGGCGTGGCCTTGTTGGAGTAGGTGTGTTACTGTGGGCTAAAAGACCCTCATCCTAGCTGCTGGAAGTCAGTCTTCCACTAGCAACCTTCAGATGAAGATGAACTCTCAGCTCTGCCTGTACCATGCCTGCCTAAACACTGCCATGCTACTGCCTTGATGATAATGGACTGAACCTCTGAACCTGTAAGCCAGCCCCAATTAAATGTTGTCCTCATAAGTCTTGCCTTGGTCATGGTGTCTGTTCACAGCAGTAAAACCCTAAGACAGATGCTGTGTTTGCAACAGCTTAGTTGGCAAACTAGTGACAATTTTTAGACCCTGTCTTTACTAACTTTCCTGTTTCATCTCTCTGTCAAAGACATGTTTTCTTCTCTCAACTTCAGTGACAGCATCCTGATTTCTGCTCTTCCTGAATAATTCCATCTTCTTTCATGGCTCTTTAAATGACTCCTGGATAAGGACAAGTAATGTAACCCACCAGATCAAAGTCCTAATCCCTGGAACCCGAGTTACTTTATATGTCAAAAGGGACTTTGCAGATGTGGTCAAGGTGAGAATCATCAGATGAACCACTAACCTGGGTGATTCAGAGGGGTCCAATGGAGTCCCAAGAGGCCTTCCTATGAGAGGGACACAGGAGCTTAGAAGAAAGTTATATGACCATGGAAGCAAAGCAAGAAAAGGTGATGTGAGGTGAACCAAGGAATGTTAGCCACCTCTGGGACCTGGAAGAGGATCCAGATGTCACAAAGCTGTCTATAGGAGCCAGCCTCCCCCAACACCTCAGTCTTATCCTCCAAAACCTTTGCAGACTTACGTCCTTTAAGAGTATATGCTTGTACTTTTCTGACCAGGACATTTATGGGAGTTTGGTGTAGCAGTAGCAGGCCCAATTCATCTTTGAAATGTATCTCTACCCCAAGCCTCTTATGTACCCTTAGATTTCTGCCCCTCAATCTGCTTGTACGTTGACACCTTTTCTAATCCTCAGCTCCCTCCTCCCTGCTCCTCAGCACCTCTACCATAACCACAGGCCCAGGAGGGAAAACTGTCTCCTGTTGTCTTCAGGATAGTAAATAGCACTATCGCCTGTCTAGCTCCCCTGTTAGTCCGCTTCTAACCTTGTAGCTTCTCTAGAAATAGGGGGACTGAATCTTTAATTTTGAATCCTCGGTTTTCAGTAAGACACATAGTAGGCACATAGTAGGTCTTTAAGAAAATTTAAAAGACTTATTGATCTTCAGAAGTCATCAGCATGAGTGTGGCACTGAAGAGAGTAAGGTGATGGCTGTAATTTAAAGCTTCTGCTCTTGGGCCAGTGAGATAAAGCTATTGCTAAGCAGATAAAGCTATTGCTGCTAAGCCTGCCAATCTGAATTTGAGTCACAGTCCAAGGTGGGGGAGGGAGAAAACTGACCCTGGAGAGTTGTCCTCTGACTTCTACATGTATGTCATAAATGCAAGTGTGAGTATGTGTGAGCACAAACTAAATAAAAGATAAATGATTAAAATTGCTTTAAAGTTCTGCTCTTGTTTCTCTCCCCCTCTCTGTCTTCCGACAAGGTCTTACTGTTTCTATCTCCCAAATAATGTGATTCCAGGTGTGTACCACCATACCAGGCTTTCCATGGCTCCAAAATATTTGAAGTAGCTTTAATAAAAATGCATTGGTACTGATTAAAATAGTGGTAATGAAATCACTAAACCATAAGGGGAAGTATCTTATTTTGAAGCCAAGGAAGAAATTACAACAACAACAACAACACACATACACACACACCCATCAGTTGCTATAACTAAATATTAAGTCTAGCCCCATCTGCCTAGGAGTCAAAGTAAAGCTTGAACATGCTGAATTAGCTTTCAGTCTGAACATATAAATCTGTCGAAAGGAAGACAAATGGAAGTTTTATTGCAGAGTATGGTTGTCTCATGCTTATAATCCTAGCTCTGGACACATTCAAGCAGGAGGGCTGGGTCACATATTAAGTTCAAGTTCACCGGGCAGTGGTGGTACATGCCTTTAATCCCAGCACTTGGGAGGCAGAGGCAGGTGGATTTCTGAGTTTGAGGCCAGCCTGGTCTACAGAGTAAGTTCCAGAACAGCCAGGGCTACACAGAGAAACCGTCTCAAAAAACAAAAACAAACAAAAAAAGTTCAAGGCCAACCTGGGAAATAGAATTAGGCTTTGTCTTGAAGAAAAAGAGTTTAATAAAATATGCAGAAAAACTATTAAAGACACAAGTACACTATGCTTCTGTGGAAATATTTCTGCTTGAAGCTGAAGTAGCTGAATTGCATTGATAACACAACATTGTCAACACAAAACATTCTTTACCTAATGGCAAATCACTCTGCACTACTGTCTGCATATTGGTTTTTACAGATTGACACAGTTTTAAAATGAGGTATCCCTGACTAGTGCTCTTAAGAGCACTTGCTGTTCATCCAGAAGACCTATGTTTGGTTCCTAGAATCCACATCAGGTGGCTCACAACTGTCTGCAATTTCAGTCCCATGAAATCAGATGCCTTTGGCCTTTGTGGGCACCTCCCTCAAGTGCACAGACCCACACAGACATACACACCTACATAAAATTTAAAAAAAAATAGGCCGAGTATGGGGGCACAGACCCTTCATCCCAGTGCTAAGGAGGAAGAGTCCTTCATTGAGCTCAAAGGCAGCCTGGTCTGCATAGTGAGTTCCAGGCCAGCCAGAGTTATATAATGAGACCCTGTTTCAAACTAATAAATATTTAGTGAAATAAATGGGTTGTACATGTGACTGTTTAAGGTGGCAAAGATGACAACTTCCATAAGAAGTAGTTATTTCTTATTTTCAGACATGATAAAATGCCTTAAACTAGTTCCCAGCTTTTTCTACCAGTCTGTCTTGTTACTGAGGCTTTCCAAGAACTATTTTCGATGGGTGCATTAGTTATGTTTCCCATTGCTGTTGACAAGATACCTGACACGAAGCAGTTTCAGGGACAAAAGGGTTTATTTTGGCTTACAGTTGAGGGGCTTACACTTCATTAGGGTGGCAAAGGCATAGCAGGATGAGGGGAGGCAGCTGGTCACATTGCATCTCCAATCATGAAGCAAATGATGAACACGAGATCAGACTGAGTTACAAAACCTCAAGCCCATCCCTAATGAAACACTTCTTCCATCAATGCTCTACCTCCTGAAGACACAACAACCTTCCTGAACAGTGCCACCAATTGGGGACCAAGTGTTCAAACACATTTGCCTGAAGGAGACAGGTCAGATGCAGACTGTAGCAATGAATATTCGAGAATGTATAGGTGTGTCAGGCTTGGTCCTCAAGATAACTCATGAAGTAGTCTCACTTAACATGAATAAAGATGTATCTTAAATATGAATGGCCAGAGAACTTTATAATCTTTATTCTTAAGCCTCTCAGAAATTATGAAATTAATAGATTTCAGATGCTTCTATGCTTCATCTTCAAAATTATTCTATTCCTTAGTTTAGTTTCTTCTAGGCATTGGGAAATAACAACGTCTTTTCCCTCTGGAAGTTTACATTTAAACAGGAAGACAGATGTGCCAGTGAAATGGACTTGTGATTGAGCATACAGCAGGGCGATGTTACTGTTGCTATAAGGATGTCCAAGCAAACCACAGCTCTCATTTCAAAATGGTTTATTCAGGAGCCAAATTTGAGTGATCTTGGCCTGGGAACACAGTATTTGCCCCAAATACTGTGTCCCAACATGGAAATGGGTACATGAAGCTTTTATAGTTACAAAACAAAAGAAAATAATAAAGCCCCTTTCTGATGCATTAATGAAAATATCAGGTAAGTGGGGCAGAGCAGAGCAGGGAAATCTCTGCTACAGGTCTCAGGTGCTGCAATCTGATGACACTCTTAGCTTTTGCATTGGTGGAGGCTAGTAGTTAATATGAAGAAAAAAAACTGTCATGTGATAGTCACAAGGGCATTAGAGCAGATGCAGAGACGGCAATGAATAGCTATTAAAGAGGCTAGATAGCCCAAGATAATTTGGCTCTGTATCTACATTTCAACACTCCACAAACATGAAGTTGTAATTAGTCAACATCAGCCTTGTAGAATCTTTAACATAGGTGTGGCTGTTTGTACTGAAATTTAAATTCAGACATGGTTAGAGAATGCCTTAAAAAAACAACTTAATTTTTTGAAGCTATGGGATTAGTGGCAAGGAAATCAACTTGTCAGAACAATTCATCAGTATTTCATTATTCCTTTTCCATAGGGAATGATTCCATCACCTGAGTCATACCAACCCAGTCTGGAGTTTTACATAGGATGGGAGCACCACATTCCTGCAACTATGCATATAGGAAAAATACTTACTTTAAATGGAACCGTACCCCTGTCCTGATGTTTTACTTCAACTGACCTTCAGCACAAAAGTGGGCTGCCGATCTCCCTTAGACCACCTCACAGTTGGCCAGCACCAGTGACAATGTGCACCCATGGGCAAGAGGGCTGGAGCACATTTTTAAGTCTTCAGGGAGCCACGCTTTGGAATAAGGATCTGCAGCGCTGGCAATCTGAGGCTTGATGCTGCTCATTGCCTCTGGGAGATCTAGACGCCCGCCCACTTCGGCGGGCAACTTTCATTGCCCCAAGAAACCTAGAGACGGAAACCCTGAAGGAACCCTTCCCATTCTCAGCACCCCGAGTGCTCCGAAGGCCCGCCCCAGCTCCTCAAGGCTGACAGCCCCCAGCATGACAGCACGTGGAGTCTCAGGAGGCCGCGTTGCCCTCACACCGACCCCTTCCAGGCCGAACCTCTGCCCTGACCGCTTGTGAAGCCCGTCGAGTCCCTGTCCCCTGCGCTGAACGCACGCAGAGCCCCTAGAGGCCCCCGCCCCGGTTCTGACAGCACGTGGAGCCCCCCTCGAGGAACCGCCTCTCTGACAGCGTACCAAGCTTCTCGATGCTCCAGCACAGGTTCTAACAGCACTCTGAGCCCCCCTCAAGAAACGGCTCCCCTACTCCTGCACCGCCATTCGCTCTCTCAGCGCCTGGAGCACATCCTGGAACTACCTCCCGAGCTCCGCCTGGAAGCCCCTCTACGATTGACGGTTAAGCAAGACAAGCTCTGGGTTTCGAGCTCCGCCCCCGTCCAGTCCCGCCTTGCTGTGGAGCCGCTCGAGGACCCGCCTCCTGGACCCCACCCCGCCCTCTGCCCGGACCAGCCTCGGAGCACCTCCAGGCCCTTCATCACGAGCTCCGCCCCGCCCTCCGCTCTGACTGGCAGTAGAGCACATCCAGGCTGTGTCCTGCACCGCCCCCGGGCTCTGATTGGCCAGCAAAAGCCCCGAGGCCCCGCCTCTCTCACACCCCGCCCTCCGCTATGAAATGCCTCGGAGCACCTCGAGGCCCCGCCTCCCGGGCTCTGCTCCGCCCCCTTCTCTGACTGAGCCGGGAGCACCTGGCAGGCCTGCCCCGCCCCGCATCCGGCTAAGAAAGCGTCCCACGCTCCTTGGATCCACTCAGGTCCCCCGAGACTGGCTTCTGCGGGTGCCATGACGGTGCCTGTGTTCTTCGGTTGCGCCTTCATCGCCTTCGGGCCGGCGTTCGCTCTCTACCTCTTCACCATCGCCACCGACCCTTTGCGCGTCATCTTCCTCATCGCTGGGTGAGGTGGAGCCGAGCCCCGGACGCCGCGGGTCCCTCCCTCTCCTGGGTTCCCACGACCCTGGGATCCCCATCACCCAGTGGCTCCAGCTTGTGGGACCATCCAGGGCTGAGAGGAGGGAGGGGGGCCTGAGGCTGAGCAGGCGGGCCCTGCGGGTCTTGGCTTCTGTGGACTAAGATGGGAATAAGTAGATACATTCGTGTTTGGAGCCTTAGTCTTTCCGTAGGAATCGCTCATTTCACTCAGTGCTCAGCGGCATCTCACTCAGCCATTAAAGTCGCCTGGGGGATCAATTGTCCACTTCCTCAACCCCCATTCTTGGACTCAGGATGCCTGTGAGGGATTTGGGCTCAGATTTTTCTTGTATCCCCTGGGTAATGGTTGGGGTGCAGCCAAAGGGGGAAGCCTGAGAAAAACACCTGAGCAGGCATGCCTTTCTGAGAACTTGGCAAATATCGAACTCTGCTGGTGAATGTGGTGGTCTTGGTCTCTTTGCACTTGCTGAGACAGTTTCTGGCACTTGGCACCAAGCCAGCTCACTTGCTAGGCCAGGGACTCCAGCCCTTCTGAGCGTCCTTTTTCCTCTACTAAATGGTGCTCTGTCGCTAGTGGCATTAAAAACCAAGAGTCTGTTGAACCAAAAGCTTGTAAAGCTTGCTGTGTCCTTAAAGTCCACAGGAAAACTGTAAGAACCAGGCCTGGAAAACAACTAGACCAAAGCACGGGTTTGCAACTTCTGAATTTTCCATAGTGCACACAATAAATACAGGTTTTGGTATTTGTTTTCCTTCAGAAATGATACTTATCTTTACAGACATCTAAGCCATTAAGTTTGAATTTTGAGGATGTGAAAATTGTAACAGCCACTGTTTGTATATTTCCATGGCACACCAATGAGGCAAAGCAGTAACCAACTTCCTCTTTGCCAGTCCTTGGCAGACAGTGTTCTGGTGTGCACATGGCAGTGCGCTTGTTGATAGTGTTCTTGTTGAGCACATGTGACGTTCCTCTTGGACTAATTTTTTCACTAGGAGGAAAATGGACCATTGATTAGCAAATGTTGATCCAGAATACCACTTCAAAGACTTCTTTCCTAATTAAAAAAAAATCAAGATATTTGTTTCCTGTGCTTCTGTTAACTTGTGACTTTTGTCTTCTACATTCCAGTGCTTTCTTCTGGTTGGTGTCTCTTCTGCTTTCATCCATGTTTTGGTTCCTAGTGAGAGTCATTACTGACAACAGAGATGGACCAGTGCAGAATTACCTGCTCATCTTTGGAGTGTTGCTCTCTGTCTGTATCCAAGAGCTGTTCAGGCTCGCATATTATAGGCTGTTGAAGTAAGTTAAGTGTTTGTTTTATTCTCCCAGCTAGACTTGAATTACGATTTGGCGATTGTTACATTTCTAGCCTGAAATTTTTGAGTATTTAAATTTATGACCTGGCTTGCCTGCCTGCCCTCCTGCTCACCTGCTCCCTTGTCTTATCCTCCTTCTCATTCCTCCCAAAAGGAATTTGAGAATTTCTCCAGTGCCAGACACATTGTCAGAACTGGAGGTACAAAAGTGGGTAAGAGACAGAAAGAAGCTCTGAAGGTGCACACCTTAATCCTAGGAGGCAGGCAGAGATCTGTGAGTTTGAGGCCAGCCTGGTCTACAAATCGAGTTCCTTGACACCCACAGAGTATAGTGAGACCTCTCTTAAAAACAAAACAAAACAAACAAACAAACAGAGACAGACAGACGACAGACTGTGTCACCAGGACTGGCCTTTTTGTGTGTGGTGGGGCATGAGCTCTCATTTGGGCTAGTCATCTGACAGGCCCATGAGGACGTCATATGAAACCAGTAATTTGAGTCAGAGCTTGGACTTGGAGCCCTATGTTCCTACATTCTTTCAGGAAGTCATGAGATTAGCTTTTCTGTAGTAAGGGTTGGTGGAGTGATGAATGGTTTCATTTCTGCCATTCAGACTCTCCATGGAGTTCAGAGAGAAAGCCTAAAGTGAGCCTCAGCAAGACCTTCAACAGGCTTCTTCTCATTTGATTTCCTAATATGTTAATACTCTAGATTTTTAAAAACATTTTGCTTTTAGCAGTAGATATTAGGTTCCCTTTTCATAATGAGGCAATTTAAGTTACAAATTGAAAACTAGGAAGCCACTTCTTAGTAGCAAAACACCATAGCTTTGGAGTGCCTGGCAAAATGATGGTTCAGTGGGTAAATGTGCTTGTCACCAAGGCTGATGATCTGAGTTCAACCCCTGGTACCCATTTAAAGGTAGAAAGTGAAAGGACTTCAAGTTGTCTCTTGCCTTCACGTGTACACCCTGGCATTTATGTGATCAGGAGTATGCACACTGAGAAAATAAATAATAAATAAATATAACTTTAAAAATATATTTTTGAAAAGGTTTAAGATGAAAATTTGTAGTCTCTGGGAAAAATGTAAAGAGCATTAAATAAATGTTGAAAGTAATGTTAAGGACAGGGAATGTAGCTCACTTGGTAGAGCTCATGCTAGTGTGCCCAGAGCCCGTGGCTTTGATCTCCAGTATTGTTTTAAAAATTAAAGAAAGAGAGGAAAAAGTAATATTTTAAGCTGGGCATGGTGACCATGGAAGAGCCCAGAATTTTTCTTTTTCTTTTTTTTTTAATTTTTTTTTGTTTAAAGATTTATTTATTTTATTTATGTGAGTACAGTGTAGCTGTCTTCAGACACACCAGAAGAGGGCGTCAGATCTCATTACAGGTGGTTGTGAGCCACCATGTGGTTGCTGGGATTTGAACTCAGGACCTTTGGAAGAGCAGTCAGTGTTCTTCACCACTGAGCCATCTCTCCAGTCCCCAGAATTTTTCAAAGAAACAAAAAGTAACAATTTAGTTTTTACAAGGAAGACATCTAATTGTGTTGAATGTTTGTGATATGCAAAAGTTAGTTACTACCATCCTAAGATTTAATTTATTGGTTTTTTTTATTTTAAAGTACTGGGGATTGAGGGCAGTGTATTTTGCACATAAGAGGCAAACAATCTATACCCCTCATCCTCAGCCTACAATCTGAATTTTAACTGTATATTTTTACTAGGGTAATCAAGACGGTTCTACTTTTGGCCTGTGCCATTGAATCTCAGCCACATGATTGTCACAGGGTCCCTGTCAAGGCTCAGCACTCCTAAGTTCAAGGCATGGTTGTTGCTTCTAAGCCCCTTTTTCCCGTTGGCAGTGGATGCTTTTACTACAGTGTGACCTAAACAATGCCCTTGGCCAGATTTGTTTTCTAAATAACTCAGCCTCACAATGTACCAACAGATAAACTAAGTGTCCCCAGCTAAGTAAAATAATACAATGGGCATGGTGGGGCACACCTGTACTCTTAGTAAGGCCAGCCAGTCCGGGAGACCAGCCCAAAGACCAAGCAAACAAACACAAAGAAAAACCTCAGATATCTTAAATACATTAAGTCCAGAAGTGGAGCGAGCTTCCTCATGCTGTGGAGCAGTTTCCAGAGAGGAAATATTGGGGCACTAACAGTTCCCTGTTAGCATTAGGAAGTGAGAGAGCACGAAACATGACAGAGATCGGTGGGATGCCTCCTCTCTTTGCTTAAGTCTAAATTCTCTGTTACATTTGTGAAGGTTCCTAGGAACAAAAATTAAAAGTTCTAAATTTTACAATATAAAATTTGTGAAACTATTGATGGATAAATCATTTTCTTCTTGTTTGTTTGTTTAAGATAGCATCTTGCTATGTAACACTGACTGGCCTGGAGCTTACTATATAAGCCAGCCTGGCTTCGAACTTACAGAAATCCAACCGCCTGTCACCCAAGTGCTAGGATCAAAGGGGACTCCACCACCTCTGGCTCATTTATTCTTTTTTGTGTGTCTGTGCAAGAGTGAGATTATCAAGGGTTCTGTATAGAAATACGCCATTTGAGTTCTTTTGTTGTTTTGTTTTATTTGCTTTATTTTTATTCTGAAACGGGGTCTCCTGCATCCTCAGATG
The DNA here is from genome assembly GCA_019843815.1 of Montemys delectorum. NCBI lineage: Eukaryota > Metazoa > Chordata > Mammalia > Rodentia > Muridae > Montemys > Montemys delectorum. Next base: position 32,783 of record JADRCD010230113.1, read on the forward strand.
GCCTCCAACTCAGTATATAATTGAGAATGGCCTTGAACTTCTGACCTTGCTGGAATTTCAGACTTGGGGCTACCATGCCTAGAAACCTAATAGCTCCCTTATTGCAGTACCACAGTGTGTCCAGTAGAGAAAAACAACTTGCACAAAGTGGAAATTCTCCCAACGTATTGATTAAACTGCACTGGTACATCTGTATGATGGAGATTATTGCTGCTGTAGAAATCATAAGGTTTAACTAGCATTTAAAATAATTCCTTCAAAGGTAGGTTAATTTTATTAAGGAAACTGTATAATTTAGTTGGTTTCTGCTCCAGAGACAGGCTCATAAACATCAGGGTCACATCCTTCCTAGTAAGCAGTGTTTACAAATGGGCAACACTGAAATAGCCAGTTGTTCTTTTTGATTCTAGAACAGCAAAGGACACTGTGCATATAGCTATTTTGATTGAATTTTACATCATCAGAACAGTGATTCATAAACCGATGACATTTATGCAGTATTCCTGTACTTGTGTAATAAGTGGACCAACAGTAATAAGTATCTATTCCTTGATACTTTAAAATGTATTTTATGTTGGCTTTTTGAGTAGGATATCACTATATAGACCAGGCTGACCTTGAACATGCAGTAGTTCCATACCTCAGCCTTCCAAGTGCTAGACTATAGACCTTAGTCCCACTCCCGGCTCCCCTAGAGTTTTAAAGTATAGGTTCTTTTGCTACTTTAGTAGATATACTTTACAGTAAGTATAGCTCAAATACCTTTTCAATTGGCTTTTAAATGGTTGCAGAGCCTCTGGGCAACAGAGACAGTAGTATAATGAGCCACACCTAACCTTCCTCATATGCCTGCATGGTGAAGCAGGACACAGAGGCAGATTTTTGGCGTATCTGTGAATTGGCTGTAACAGAAGTGTGGATATGATCACTGCAGATTGATTTCTTACTGAGAAGTATTTATTTTTTCATTTACGTATTTATATCCTATTCCAAATGTAGCATTTTGTCATATAGCATATTCGAAAAATAGCAGACTGTATTTCTCCTGAAGCTTAACTGGGACTATGAATGAAATACGTAAAATATTTTATAATCATAAAATGGCATGATTAAGTAGCAACATGAGACACTGGCTCCTCAGTCTATCAGTTATTCTAATAAATTGCCGTGGGGAGGAGTAGGACAAGCTGGGGGGCAGGCTGCAGGTGCTGCTCGGTGATAGATTCTGTTTTTAGCGTGTGTGAGGCATGGGCTTAGTTACTACATCAAAGGAAAACAAAGTGCTACAGAAAAGGTGAGAAGGATTTTGGTTCTTTGGACTGGAAGATAGAAGGGAGGCTGAGAAAATATAGCCACAGTAGAATACACAACAGCATGACAAGAAGTTGGAAATAAAGATATAAGAGTTTGAGAAGAAGAAAATCCAAAGTGGTAGATCCCTCAGGATAATGAGAAGTAGTTACTGATCTCAGAAATTAAAACATTGGTATTAATCCCATTGAGTTTAATCCCTATTGGTCTATTACAAATATTTAAAAATTTACTTCTTATGGAAATCTCAGTTAAGAGGTGAGTATAAACTTCCTTTGACTTAGGTTATCAAAAAATATGCTGGGTCTCAGGTAAATGGACTCTGGACTTAGAGTGTAACCTGAGCAGAAGCCTCATTAATAGCCAATTTTGAAGGGTCCTATAAAAAAGCTTTAAAAAGTAATTTTTTAAAAAAGGTATTTTTTTCTTTTAGAAAAGCCAGTGAAGGTCTGAAAAGCATAAACCCGGAGGAGGAGACAGCACCCTCGATGCGACTGTTGGCCTATGGTAAGTTAGACCCTGTGGTGTCACCAAGAAAAATTATAGAAGTGCTGGAGAGATAGCTCAGCAGTTAAGAGCACCTACTATTCAGTTCCCAGCACCCCATAGTGGCTCACAACCACCTCTCACTCTAGCTCTAGGGGATCCAACACCTACAGAGCCTACACATGGTACACACAAACTCATGCAGGCACCAGTGTACATGTCTACATACACACACACACACACACACACACACACACACACAAGCACAGACACAAACACATAAACACA
>JADRCD010230114.1:0-19830 GCA_019843815.1 Montemys delectorum
AAAAAAAAAAAGGCCTAGAGTAATGCGGTGTTTCGTTGGTTTTGTAGGATAGTTTGAGCAGCAGTTAGGATTTTGTCTGTGTTTGGAGTGTGTTTGGTGCTAGCATTTCTAAACGACAATCTTTGCTTCTACAGACTTCATAGGCTGCGTTGTATTTTCTCACTGTGATGGCTTTTACTGACCCTAAGTTGGAATGTTCGAATTCAGAACAGTGATTTTTCTCACTCTTCTTTTCTTTTTCTTTTTCTCCCTAGTTGCCAAAACGAAGAGGATTTGGTGATGGAGGCATTGTTGGAAGGAATACAAAATCGAGGCCATAGTGGGTAAGTTTGCCTTTGACTGTGAGCTCTTTGCAGTTTAAAAACTTACCTGGGTTCTGTTAGACCAAAGCTAAGCTGAGCTAAAGCACATTTGTGGGCAGCATCCCTCCTCCATCAGTTGCCTTCTCTCAGCAGTACTAGGGAGGACTGTGGCTTCTATCCCCTTCAGCTCAGAAGGGTATCAGTAGCTGATCGGTGAGGTAGGCTGCAGTGTGTTCCAGATAACAGCAGGGAGAGATAACAGCACTAGATCTTGCTCAAGGATGAGTTTCTTGAAACAGTTCTTTTTTGTTATCCTTTTCCTGCATAATATAGCCTGTTTACTACCAAGGCTGTTCATTTTGGCTGAAAGAGATGCAGCATAAGCTTGCCCCTGCAAAAAAAATCCCTTAAATATCCCAGAAGATGTGGTTAGTAGCCCTGCAAGTCTCACTTTGCAAGCCAGATGTAAACCATCCATCTGTGTTTCAGCAGGTGAGCTCGGTTTTAGGTGACTCATTGGAGGAGGGCAAAATATTGTGTGGCGTTAAGTAGCACAGCATATGACAGCATGAGGAGCAAAGGCTCAGGCACCGACTGGGCTTTGCTTTTGTAATGTTCTAGTTCTTTAGATAGCTTTGGTCTGTGATATTTTTATCTGTGAAATATGAGAAACCGCTTGAGCATGAGCTGTGTCTGGTCTGTTGGTGTTGTAGGGGATTTTTGACATCCTGTGAAGCAGAACTGCAAGAGCTCATGAAACAGATCGATATAATGGTGGCTCATAAGAAGTCTGAGTGGGAGGGGCAGACACATGCTCTGGAGACTTGTCTGGACATCCGTGATCGGGAGCTGAAGGCTCTGCGGACTCAGCTGGACATGAAGCACAAAGAGGTAGAGCAGCTACTTCACTCTTCTTGTTAGCTTGACTCTGGCTTTAAGTTATACATGGCTCTGTACACCCTGTTCATGCATGTATAGAATACACTTGGAACAACCCATGTCCAAACCCTTAGTTCATCTTTACCAAGGTAGGGTGTGTGCATGCGTGTGTGTGCGTGTGCGCGTGCGTGCGTGTTTAAGGCAGGGTTTCTCTGTGTAGCTTTGACTGTTCTGGTACTTGCTCTGTAGACCAGGCTGGCTTGGAACTCAGAGATCTGCCTGCCTCTGCCTCTGCCACCACCGCCCAACCTTATTCTAATTCTTATGTTTTCTTTTTTTGTTTTGTTTTTTTAAGATTTATTTTATGTGAATGAATATTTTGCCTGTGTATGCACATATATGTGCACTATATATATGCCTGATGCCACAGATTCTCTAGAACTGGAGTTAAAGACACTTGTGAGCTGTCATGTGGGGTACTGGGAATTTAACCTGGGTCCCCTAGAGGAGCAGCCAGCACTTCTAACCACTGAGCCATTTCTCCAGTCCTTTTATGGTTTCTTTTAGAAGACAATTTATTATGAAAATATAAGAATGTTAGTATTTGTTTCAAGGACTATATGTTTACTTTGGAAACATATAATGCATACTTTATTTAAGAAAATGTCAGTAGAGACTGGGGTATGGTTTTGGTGGTTAAATACTTACTGTGTGACTCTAAGACCCTGGATTTGCATGCCCAGAGGTCATGTAATACAGCTAAGCATGGTGGTATACATCTGTAACCCTAGCACACAAGAAAATGGAAGAAGGCTTACATAGTTTTTGTATAACTTTCATCATATTACATGTCCATATTAACATCACCAGGTTTATAGGAGTTGGTTTTGGCTTCACTTGTAAAGTTAGGTGACAACAAAGTTGAAGACGTAGGGACGTGGTGTAGCAGTAGAGTGCTTGCTTAGTATGCTGAAAGCCTTAGGTTCAGTCCGCATTCTCTGCTCCCCCCCCAAAAAAACCCAAAAAGGTAAGGTGAGCCCTTGCTTTTAACAGTTTGCCTCTTTTGTCAGAGTTAAACAGATCAAGGCTGGAGAAGTAGCTCAGTGATGGAGTGTGCTTAGCGTGCACACAGTCCTGGCCAGGATCATCAGCCTTGTAAGCAAAGTTCAGGAAACCCACTTCAGACAGACCTTCCTTAAATAAGGGAGAAGACGGAAAGTAAAATCATTTCTAGTCCCACCACCCACTAATGTTGGTAGTGTTGGGGGAGGGTTAAGAATAGCTCCTGACTTAGTCCTCAAAACTTAGCTGGTGCAGTAGTAGAAGAACACTGAATACTGGAGGGAAGCAGGAAGCAGGGTAGTGGAAGCATTGTCTCTGAGTGAGTTTCTATAGAGATCAGTCTGGGAAGAGCACGAACTGTGCGTAAATGCTAACACTAAGCCTCACGCTTGTTCTGCCAGATTTGTCTGCATGGCATTTGCCCTCCTGAAGGCCAATATACTACCAGGACTGACAACACAAAATTGTGATTTGTTGATGATACTGTATACATGTGTGGAATTTTCGGAGTTAAAAAGTTATCGCCCAGTGGTTGGCCATTTGCACTTAGAGTCAAATAACACTTTAGTAATATCAACTGTATTAATTTAGATTTCTGCAAATGGTATTTGCTAATTTAGAGTTTATATTAAAGTTTAGGCAAATCTTTTTTAAGTTTTTTTTAAAGATTTATTTATTTATTTTATGTATATGAGTACACTCTTGCTGTTTTTAGACACACCAGAGGAGGGCATTGGATCTCAATACAGATGGTTGTGAGTCATCATGTGATTACTGGGAATTGAACTCAGGACTTCAGGAAGAGCAGCCAGTGCTCTTAACCATTGAGCCATTTCTCCAGCCCCAAGGCACATCTTTTAAGAACACAACTTACACAGAGACAGGGAGGTGATAAGAAAGCACAGCAGATGATAGCCACACTGGATTGCAGAGACAAAACAATTTGGTGGGCTAGAGAAACAGGTCAGTGGTTAAAAGTACTGGCTGCTCTTGCAGAGGATCCAGGTTCGATTCCTAACAGACATGTGGTGGCTAACAGCTGTCTGTAGTTCCAGTCACAGAAGACACCTTCTTCTGGCCTCCATGGGCACCAGGCATTCGATGTGGTACACAGATACACGCAGGCAAAACACCCATATGACTCTCTGTGTCTTTATTATTCCACTGCACTTGCTTCTCTCATCACCTTGTGAACTATTCACACCAAGTCTGGACATGTCGGGTAGTTAGCTTTCCCAGGACAAACCTCCGCAGGGTGAGTGAATATGAGTAAAGTCAGCAGCTTCCTGTTCCACACAGAGACAGAAACTCATCTGTCTGCTTCCTTAACAGTTCCCAGTGACACAGCTCCTGCTGCTTACTGCCGTAGTCTGCCCAGGAGTAGGCCTTTACGGCTCTTCCTTCCCATCTCCTCACTGTGCTTTCCAAGGTCACTCTTGTTATCCACCCAGAAGTCTACTTCTCAGATTGCACTTCTAGGAAACCTCAAAATAACACCAAATAATATAGTAAGACAGTTTTAACCTTCCTTATATGTATGTAAAAATTACCAGGGCTGTCAGTAGGAAATAATAAATAATACAGTCATGCTTGAGAGTTTTAACACATTTTTCTTAGTAACTGATGGAGAACATTCATAAAGATACAGATTTGAACAGCACGATCAGCAAACTTGACCCAGTTTATGACTATAGAACTCAACACAAGAGAACTGCAGAGTATGCATTTCTTCTGCAGCACAAACTGAATGATTACCAAAATGGACTCTATCCTGGGCCATGAACAAAGTCTTGAAATCATAGATAAACTCTCTTAACGTAGCAGAAGCAAGTTAGAAAAAGATAACCTTGAAAAATCTGTATATTTGGAAATTAAGTAAAGTTATGAATGACCCAGGGAAGTCATAATAGAAATGAAAAATAGTTTGAATAGTCCCAGACCTCAACTCTGGAACTCCAATAATCCAACTGTAAGTAGTTAATATCAGCCATAAAGTGACAAAGCAGCACAGGCAGGAGTTAGGGAGAAATTATGTCCATGGAATCTATAGAAGTAACACAGCTCTCTTGCTATTGATAGAACAAGCACATGGAAAGGCCAGTTAAGGTGGAGCGTTGATTGAATCAACTTGACCTAATTAATCTTAAGCATGGTCTTCTTAAGTGACTGTGGAACATTTTCCTGCAGTCAGGCGGCTCTCACCACAATCAGCAGACTTAAGTTGTATATTTTTATAACAAAGTAGATTTAAGCTAAGAACACAATAAAAGACAGCTTTTCAAGTACTTGGAAATTAAGCAATATACTTAATGACCTTCTTGCTTTTAGGTTGGAATATTGCATCAACAGATAGAAGAACATGAGAAAACCAAGCAAGAAATGGCCATGGAGTACAAGGAGGAGTTAATGAAGCTGCAGGAAGAAGTGAGCCTTTTGTTCTGTGCTGTGAGGTGTAGTCATTCTTTCTCTGTAACTCTTGACTGTTGTGTTGAGAACTTTTTTCTAATTTCAGTGGTGAGAAGTGCACATACTGTGTGATACTCTCTGGGAAGTATGTGATAGAAATATTTTTTCTGACCTTGAATCTAGGTAAAGAATCTTGTCCAAGCATCTTTGCTATTACCTAGGCCAGCAGTTGGCTGAGCATGGAAAGGAAAAAAGTTATGTTTATATAATATTGAAATCTTGATACCAGAACATTTAATATTTTAATTTCTAAGTATATATTGGAAGATACAAAGTACTTAGAAATATTTTGGGAGCTGTGACGTGCTGGTGCACACCTTTAATCTCAGGACTTGAGAGGCAGAGGCTGGTGGATCTCTGTGAGTTAGAGGCCTGCCTGTTTACAAAGGAAGTTCTAGAATTGCCAAGATTACACAGAGAAACTCTGTCTCTAAAAACCAAAAAGGAAGGGAGGAAGGAAGGAAAGAAAGAAAAAAACCCTTTGATTAAGGAAAGCAGGGTTGTAAGATGGCTCATTGGGTAGAGGCACCTGCCACCAAGCTTTATGACATGAATTTGATCCCAGGAGCCTATGTGGTGGAAGGAGAGACCAGCTTCAGCAGACTGCCCTCAGACCTCCCCGTGATGGCTGAGGTGTGCACATACCTCCTCTCCCCTCCCCTACCTCTAATACAAAAATAAAAAATGCTTTAAAAACTTTTTTTTTTAAGCAAGAAAATTGGGAGGCAAAGGCAGGTGAGCAGTAAGAGTGTACTGTCCTTGCAGAGGATCCCAGCTCAGTTCCCACCACCGTGTTAGGAAGCTCAGAACACTTGGGATCCCAGCTGGAGCGATCTGACACCTTCGCTGGCCTTCCTAGGCATCTATCTGTCTGCATTTGCATGCACATACCCACAGAGAGGTAAACACACATAATTAGAAATTAAAAATAAAATCTTTAAAAACAATTCTATTTTCATATTCAATTTAATTTTTAATATTGAGGAAATTACTTTTGTTTTGGTTTAAGTCAAAGTCTCCTATTGACTGTGCATCATCCGTGCCCTCAGGAATGTGCCTTGAGAACCACTGGCCCAGAGGGGAATAGGCACTGCTTCCTCTCTTCTGTGGAGTGGGTTGTGGAGGGGCGTCTATGAATGCATGACAATTGTAATAAAATTAAATTTTGTTTTTTCTTTTTTGGACTGGAAATTTCATTACTTTTATAAATTCCACTTATTTCTCTCACATACACATGCAAGCAGGCATATATACTTTGAGATAAGGTAGCCCAGGCTGGCCTCAGATTCTTCATGTGGTTGAAGATGACCTTGCCCTTCTGTTTCTCCTGCCTTCACTTAGTTCTGTGATCACCGCATCAGCTCCCACAGCCAGTCTATGTGGTGCTGGGTCCAGCCCAAGGCCAGTGCTTTCTAGGTGAGCACTCTACCAGCTGAGCTGTAGCCCAGCCCTGTCGTTTTTACGTTTTCTTTTATTTTGCTTTGCAGCTCTAACATGCTGCCAGTCTATTTTCAATAGTGTAATTTGGCAGTGCTCTTGCTGTATAATCCCAATTTGTCTGACCACCACAATGTGCTAACTCTTAAGTAACTGTTTTTACAGTTAAGCAGACTGAAGAGAAGCTATGAAAAACTGCAGAAAAAGCAACTAAGAGAATTTAGAGGAAATACAAAAAGTTTGCGAGAGGATCGATCTGAGATTGAGAGGCTAACTGGGAAAATAGAGGTATGACCACAGCAACAGTCCCAGCTTCAACGGCAGTTGTCTGCTGGGTAGGAAAATGCCATTTCTAATGGAGCTGTTTCCTGGAGTCAGCTCCTGCTATCTCATGGGCTGCCACTGAACTATTCAGTGTGGGAGGGTGGTCCTTATCACATGCTCCCCTGTGGCTGATGGGGTTCCATGCCATCAGTTAATCTCAAGAGTTATCTCCCATACAGAGCACTTGGAAATATATGGAGGTTTTGTTTTGTTTGTTTTTTGTTATTATTGTTAAAATGATGGAGCATGAAGTTGGCATTCACAGTACAGGGAGCAGGGATGGCCAACATGTCTGGGATAGTATCCTGGAGAAAATCCTAGTACTCAGTACCTCCCATTCTGAGAAACACTGACCATCCCACCTTATCTCTGTCTCCTTCACACTGACCCTGTATGTGTTAGTGAACGTGGGGAGTGCTTGGCTTTTTCTCGTCGAGAGTACTCTGTTCATCAGGTGGTTTACTTTAAGTTCTCATTTAGGTAGAGCATAAGCTACAAAGGATTTGCCTCCCTCTCTGATTTTGTTTTTGTTTCATAAGTCCGTGATTACTGATAGGAGGCAGTGAGCCCCCTAGGCACGGGACCTAGGAATCTGTACTTTACCTAATTGAGGAATGCTGTTCATTATCATTGTGTGGCTGCTTAAAAATATTCTATGAGTGATCTGTTATATAGAAATTCTACTTTATATACTTGTTTTAGGTAGGGCTTCATTGTTGTGAAGAGACACCCTGACCTAGGCAACTCTTATAAAGGATAACATTTATTGGGATTGGCTTACAAATTCAGAGGTTTAGTCCATTATCATCATGGTAGAAAGCATGGCAGCTAGTAGGCAGACAGGGTGCTGGAGGAGCTGAGAGTTATACATCGTGATCTGCAGGAAGCAGAACATTGGACTTCTATACTGGATGAAGCTTGAGCATAGGAGATTTCAAAGCCCACCCCCACAGTGACACACTTCTTCCAGCAAGGCCACACCTACTCCAACAAGGTCATATCTCCTAATAGTGCTACTCCACATGGGCCAGGCATTCAAGCACATGAATCTCTGGGGGGCCAAACCTATTCAGACAACCACAATACTTTACTTTCTGGAATTGTAATTTTTATGTTTAATATTCTTTTTATATTTCAATATTTTTATAGATTTAGAACTTAGAATCAGAGGACCACACAAATACTGCTTCTCCTTCTGCCTCTCTACTGTTACCATTTCTTCCAGCTCCCACCCATTCTTATCACCAACCTATACTACCAACTATGAGCGCAGAACCTCGGTAGCCATCCTCTGGTCCAGGTTACTTCACTGACTCTGGATTCAGCTTCAGATCCCCATTATCTTTAAAATCCTTGTCATTATAACCTTTGAGAGTTTCATCCACAGACTGATCCATAGTGCTGATCACACTCTGGCCTTGGAGTTTCCTAGAGTCCTTTCTTCGTAGCTATTTTGATCTCCTTGTCTCATCCACTTACTCCTATAGACATTCCTCAGTTCTTATATTTATGAAATTGCTTTCAGTAAGATAGTCATTTTCACACTATTTCTGCCAATCCATGAGCATGACAGGCCTTTCCATCCTTGGTATCTCCTTCCATCTCTTTCTTTGGTGTTTTAAATTTTTCATTGAAGAGATTGTTTACTTCCCTGGTTATGTCATTCCACAGGTGTGTGTGTGTGTGTGTGTGTGTGTGTGTGTGTGTGTATGTATATTTAATTCTGTAGCATTTTAAAGTTGTTGTGAAGGAGATTGCTTTCCTGAGTTCTTTCTCAGGGTGTCTATTATTTATTATGGAAAAGCTACTGAGTTTTTATGTGGGTTTTATGTTTTGCTCCTTTTCTGAAGGTGTTTATCAGTTCTAGAAGCTGTTGGGTGATGGTATTAGAGTCTCATGTGTAGGATCATTTTGTATGAAGAAAGGAGCATTTGGCTTCTTTAGTTGTATCCCTTTTCTTTCCTTTGCCTTTTTACTCTAAGACTCCAAACTTGAGTAATAGTGGAAAAAGTGTATGCCTTTGCCTGTCATTCCTCCTTTTAGTGGCAGTGCTTTGGGCTTCTCCCCATTTAGTGTGTTGGTTATAGGCTTGCCATATATGTTCTTTATTATGTTGAGCTATAGTTCTTTATGTTTATTTGTTTGGTTTTTTTGAGACAGGGTTTCTCTGCTTATCCTGGAATGTATTCTGTGGACCAGGCTTACCTTGAACTCAGAGATCTGCCTGCCTCAGCCTCCTAAGTGCTAGAATTAAAGATGAGCACCACTGCCACCTGGCCCAGCTATAGCCTTTTTTATTGTTATTATTAAAGATTTATTTTATGTGTATGAGTACACCGTAGCTGTACAGATGGCCATGAGCTATCATGTGTGTGGCTGCTGGGAATTGAACTCAGGACCTCTGCCAGCCTGCTCGCTTCGGCTCCTCTTGCTCCGGCCCCTCTCGTTCCGGCCCCGCTTGCTCCAGCGTAATTCACTGTAGCTGTCTTCAGACACACCAGAAGAGGGCATCAGGTCTTATTATGGGTAGTTGTGAGCCACCATGTAGTTGCTGGGATCCTAACTTAGGACCTTTTGGAAGAGCAGTCAGTACTCTTACCTGTTGAGCCATCTCGCCAGCCCGAGCTATAGCCTTTTTAAAATTGATTCTTTGTGAATTTCACGTCATGCACCCCAATCCCACTCATCTCCCCATCCCTGCCTTTCTGTCCTTGCAACCTCCTCTGCCAAGAGAAAACAAAAATAAAACCAACAAAACAAAAAAAATCCCAAACCTCTCCCCATGGAAGAGGCAGTATGTCATATAGTATCCCTTTTTGTCCAAACAGCTACACTTGCAAATGTTCATTGGAGTCAGTCATTGGTCTGGTTTGAGCCGTCTAGCTTATGCTACACTATCAATACTGGATTGTCAGTTGGACTTGTCTCAGATACCCTGTTGTTACTCTGTGTCATGGAGATAGTCCAGCTTTGGATCTGTAGGACCTGGCCCCTTCATGGGTTCCAGCAGTTCACAGATGAGATAGATATTGGGGTTGGCCAACTCAGAGCCTTGGATCTGGGCCTAGTAGATGGTTAGCCTGCCAGCTTTCCTGTGTCCATACTACCAGGGCCAGCTCTCCTACTTTGCAGCTGGCAGGGGGTGGGATTGTCTCTCCTACAGTCATGCCATTGGAATCCACACCTATGCCACCAGGACCAACTCTCCAGCATTGTCCAGTGAGGGGTGGGGCCAGCTTACTCCAGTGAGTAGCTGGTAAGGGGCAGAGCCGTGAGCTATATAGTTCTTTATTGATAGTTTTTTCAAGGCTATTGGATTATGTCAGAAGTCTTTTCTGCATTAAGAGGATCATGTGATTTCTGTTTTCAAATCTATTAATATGATAAATGATATTTGCTAATATATAGTATATATCATAATTTGCTAACATTAATATATATGTTGGATCATCCTTATATCATTGTAATGTTACATTCTTGGTTATAGTGGATGATCAATTCTTTCCCTCTAAGGCAATATTTGTCTTTACCAGTAAGAAAAGTATTACTTTTCTTGCAAGTAATAAATAGATTGATCCTTATTTTTAAAATTTTTTTTGGTTAAGATTTATTTATTTATTTTATATATGTGAGTACACTGTTGTACTCACACTCCAGAAGAGGGCATTGGATCCTATTACAGATGGTTGTGAGCCACCATGTGGTTGCTGGGAATTGAACTCAGGACCTCTGGAAGGGCAGTCAGTGCTCTTAACTGCTGAGCTATCTCTCTAGCCCCTGATCCTGCTTTTTAATCCAGTCAACTAGTCTATGGGGAAAGAGAAGGGAGGGAGGGGACAGAAGGGAAAGAGGGAAGGAGAGGAGAGGAGAGGAGAGAGAGGTGGAGCTGTGTGCACACATGTCTATATGTGCCCATATGAGTGTAGGTGGAGCTGTGTGCACACATGTCTATACGTGCCCACATGAGTATGTGGAGACTAGAGGAAGAAGTTGTATGGCTTCTTCTATCAGTCTCCAATTTACATTTTGAGACAAGGTCTTTGAGTAAACTTGAAGCTAACTTGAAGCTTGCTGGCTAGCAAGCTTCTTGGATTCTACTGTCTCCTCCCCAAAACACTGGAGTTACAGGTACACATGGCCATGCTCAACTTTATATGTGGGTGCTGGGGATTTGACCTCAGGGACTCTTGCTTTCTCAGCAAGCACTCTTACCCACTGAGCTACCTCCCTAGCTATAGTCTGTGTCTTTTGATCAGAGAATTGAGACCATTACTATTCAGAGGTATTAGTCAAAGGTATACATTCATTTCTGTCATTTTGTTGTTTTCATAGTGTCTGGTATCTTTGCAATCCTCATTTTTTTTTATTTACTGTGGTAGTGAAGTTTATTCCTGTTGCATCATGGATGTTTGTCTTTCTCTTCAGTATGTAGAGTACATCAGTAGCACTACAGTGAGGTCAAGGATTTCTTTCTTTCTTTCTTTCTTTCTTTCTTTCTTTCTTTTTAACTTTTTATTTTTTTGTTTTTTTTTCAAAAAAATTTATTTTTTTCTATATGATTTCTCCTTTCCCAGTTTCCCCTCCCCCCCCCCAAAAAACCCCCAAAAAAAAACAAAAAGAACAAACCCCTGTTCCCTCCCACCTCCCCTTGCTCGCCAACCCACTCTTTCCCACTTCCTGGCCCTGGCATTCCCCTACACTGGGGCACAGAACCTTCACAGGGCCAAGGGCCTCTCCTCCGTTAATGACCGACTTGGCCATCTTTCTTTCTTTTTTTTTTTTTTTAAGACAGGGTTTTTCTGTGTATCCCTGGCTGTCCTGGATCCCGTCTGTAGACCAGGCTGGCCTCGAACTCAGAAATCCGCTTGCCTCTGCCTCTCAAGTGCTGGGATTAAAGATGTGCACCACCACCGCCCAGCTAAGAATTTCTTTATGTTTATCAAGGACATTTTTTTTTCTTTCAGTTTGAAGAAGAGTGAGTGTATTTGTAATATTCTGTTGCTGTGGTAAAACACTATGACCAAAACCAATGTGGGGAGAAAAGGGTTTATTTCAGTTTACAGCTTATAGTCTGTCAATAAAGGAAGCCAGGACAGGAGCTCAAAGCAGAATCTACAGGCAGAGACACCAGAGGAGTGCTGCCTTCTGGATTGCTTGCTTCACTGGCTCAAGTGCCTCTCTTACACAGCCTAGGCCCATCTGCCCGAGGATGGCAACTCCATAACAGTCACTAATGAAGACAGTGCCCAGAGACATGCCCAGAGGCCAGTCTGATGGAGACCATTCTTCAATTGAGATTCCCTCTTCTCATATATTTTATGTCAAATTAATAAAAACTAACCAGCCCCGATAGTTCTGATTTTAATAATGTGGTTTGGTAGTATTGTCTTTAGAGCTTGAGTTACATTGTTCCATGTCTTCTTGGCTTTTAGTTTTTGTTGGGAAATCTATATAAAAGTAAATCTTGATGGGTTGGTACTCTTCCTTGCAGCTTTGGTATCTTTTGTTTTGTACGTTTAGTGTTTTAACTGTAATAGGACGTGGAAAGACTCTTTTCTGGTCTTGTTATTCTAAATGTTTTTTGTGTCTTGATAGCTCTGTCCCTATATTTGGGGGATTCTCAGCTGTGGCTGGATTGAATGTATTTTCTTCCCCTTTATCTTGAACTTCTCACTCTTCTATGCCAATGAATCATAGATTTGATCTTTGTATATATGTGTGTGCACATGTGTATGAGCATGTATGCATATATATGCATATTTGTGTGGAGACTAGAGGTCAGTGGAGTTACTCTCTACCTGACTTTTGAGACAGAGTCTCTCACTGAACCTGGTACTCACTGATTGAGCTGGCCTGGCTGGCTGTAGGCCTAGGGATTCTTCTGTTACTACTTCCTCAGCACTGGAATTTTAGATGTCTGCTGCCATGCCCAGCGTTCTCTAGTGAGTACTGGCCTATATGCTTACATGACAGACATTGTTCACATACCAAGTCATCTCAATAGCCTTTAGCTTGGGCCTTTTAATGATGTCCCGTGGATCTTGTACGTTTCCCTTCATATTTTCTTATTATCCTTGTCATTGTCTTCATGTTCTCATTCATATACCTTGTCTTCAGGCCCTGAAACTCTGTTTTCTATTTGGAGAGGCTTTCCATTGAGCTTTTATTTGACTCAATGAGATTTTTATTTACAAAATTTGTATTTGCTGTTTTCAGTATTTCTGTCTCTACTGAGTTCCTCATTCATATCCTGTATTGACTTTCTTATTTCATTCAGGCGCTAGTTTGCTTCCTTTTTGAATTCCTTCAAACCTTTGTTTATGTTGTTTGATTTCATTGAACATCTTACTTGTTCATTCATTTAGTATACATGTCGTGTCTATCACCTTCCAATTGAATGGGGCTGGGCTTTGGTTTATTTTTATTAAATGCTATTCCAAAGTCAGTACTGGCACATGTGATAGAATGTCATATAGACAACTGTGAATGAATGGAATATCAGAAAGCTGACTTATAACACTTAATCTAAGGAGCAATCTAGAGCTCAAGATCCCTGGAGGACAAAGATGGGAAGACTGAGGATCTTTCCCCTTTGATTTCTTCATTTTCAGAAAGGTTGGGCCCATTTTCATGATATAGAATTTGAAACTGCTTTTGATCACCCATTAATTTTGGATTATTTGACTCTGGATTATAAGTACCTGATAAAACGTGATACATATTTTCCATGTTATTCAAACTTTTGCAATTCTATGAGATAAAAAAAAAATCGACTATCAAAATTGGCAGAATACAAAGTGAGAATCAGGCTACTGAGTTACTGATTTAGAAATCTGTTCGAATCTATTCAGTTTCTGTGTCTGAATATTAGGAATTTAGATGGCAAAGGGAATATTATTATTTTAGCATCACTTTTCTGAAAAACATAAAGTGGTAAGAGCCCTTAGGTGGCAGCAGTGTGCAACAATGCTCTTGAGCCTACTGTCATGGCCCGCCTCTTCCTTTTCACCACTAAGATGGTCCGTTTAGAAAGACAGACACCCAGAGGCCCAGAAGCCTAGAGTGAGCAGAGTTCAGTACTCCTTTGCAGAGTAGTCAGCTAAGTGAGTAGTGGGGCTCCTGCTGAGGAGGAGGGGGCTGCCATACCCAGGGAGTGGGGCGCTGTGAAAGCAAAGGGCGTAGTCGCACAGCCTGGAAGCACTTAGATGTTAAGTACCTTACTTGTCTCCCCAGGAATTCCGACAGAAGTCTCTGGACTGGGAGAAGCAGCGTCTGGTTTATCAGCAACAGGTATCTTCTCTGGAAGCTCAGAGGAAGGCTCTGGCTGAACAGTCGGAGATCATCCAGGTAGGCTTAAGCTGTCTAACGCGTGGCTTTTGACTGAGTCTGACTTCCTACCCTGCTTCTTCTGATGGACACCATTGTCTTACTTGGATTCTCTCTGCTAGTCTGTGTGTGGTAAGCCCGTCTTCCTCTACTTGTGGTGTAACCTCTTCAGCGTCTAAAACACTCAGATTCCTTGTCTCCTCCTGTCACCTTTCTTCCACTCTGTTTTCACTCTCCTCATCTTGGTCCCCTCCTGTCACCTTTCTTCCACACTGTCTTCACTCTCCTCATCTTGGTCCCACCCTGCTCTCTCCTCCCCTTTATCCTCTGTCTCCTTTTTCCCTTTTCTTTCTGGTTCTGGTTCTGTCATTGGTTTTTCTGACTCAGCTTCTGTCTGAACTTTGCTTGTCTCCATGGCAGCTTGAGCACTTTGGCTAAGGAGCCTCAGCCAGGGAGCACGGATAGTTTGACTGGAAAGACTCAGTGCACTGGTGTGTATCATAACAGAAAGTAGTGTCTTTGTGGCTACAGGAATGCTCTTTTTAGTATAGTGATAGGAACTTAAAAAACTAAGGATTTCAGCAAAAACTAAATAGACATTGAATTGAGTATATGTTCTTAGGACATAGCCAACTCCTTCACCTTTTCCTTAAAATCAAGAATACAAGAAGGAATGAACAGAGAGAGGGTGATGAGTATGTATAACTACCCTCTACTATCTGCTGTTGGGTGCTTATCGGTTGTGTATGTTATTTGTAGTATAACAATCCATCCACACTGGTACTTATCTCATTTCTAGGATGCCAGAACAGACTGGGCAAATTCAGAGAGCTAGAGGGAGATGTTTGGCTTTTTATTCATTTTATGTACTTGAGTACATTGTTGCTGTCTCCAGAAGAGGGAATCAGATCCCATTACAGATGGCCGTGAGCCACCATGAGATTGCTGGGAATTGAACTCAGGTGCCCTGGAAGAGCAGTCAGTGCTCTTAACTGCTGAGCCATCTCTCCAGACCAAGCCTTCATTTTTAAACCTTTATTTTATTTTCTTTTTAAAGCATTGGCATTTTCTTTGTCCCCTAAAATACCATTTGTCTGGTATACTGTTGTCAATGGTTTTACTATAAGTAACAACTCCGCTGAGACTTTGAAGGAGGGCCCTACACCCCACGGAATGAAAGTCTGTTTTGTCATTTGCAAGAAGCTACTAGCCAAAGTAGGACAGTGGAGCCTTCTTGGGGGTCTGGGATAGGATAAGGATCAGGGTTTAGCCTGACTGAAAAAGCTCTGTGTTCTTAGAGGCTGTGATACACTCTGTAGCCTAATTATAGCCACGAGACTAGGAAAGAGCAAATTGAGTTTTTGTTTTTTCAATCCTCATTTTATTCATGTTTATTGATTATATAATCTT
The DNA here is from genome assembly GCA_019843815.1 of Montemys delectorum. NCBI lineage: Eukaryota > Metazoa > Chordata > Mammalia > Rodentia > Muridae > Montemys > Montemys delectorum. The sequence continues at coordinate 15,207 of JADRCD010230114.1, forward strand.
TAAGTCACTGCTATCAAATTACTATTGTGATTAATTCTATATAATGCAAACTTCACTGTTAGTAAAAGTGGAGTTGTTATTTACCAGTCACTCAACTAGAGATAGACTAAGATACCATTAAAGAACTGACATCTGTTGTGCCTACTAAGGATATTTGAATAATTCTTCTCATAGTCTTATTTAAAAATAAAGTTATCTGATTAGTTAAAAGTATTACTTATAAATGTATTTCTCTTTTTCCTTGGCAAACTAAACAAGGACTAAAGCTTCCTGTGACTCAGTTTGTGTCAATCAATGCTGTATCATTATCTTTACTAAACATTTAATTAAATCTCTGTGTGCCCACTACTTAGTGTTAATAATTGTCATCATCTTGCCAATCTTGTATGTAAGTGAGCATTAGAAATGCATAACAGAAATTGTACCTAATTTTCTTTTCAGTGTGGTATTGAACCCAGGGCTTCACTCACCCTTGGCAAGCATTGTACCAGTGAGCTAAATCTCATGCCATGCAGACGGCTTTCTGAATGCCTTAGTGTTGACGACATGTGCACATTGTTTTGTGCAGCTATTCTTTGAGACTTCTTCCTTTTTTGTTTTAAAGAGGGACATGGCATTAAAAAAAAGTTTGATTTTCTTTTATATATGTGTATTGATATTTTGCCTAGATGTATATATATATGTGACCACTGATGTAAAGTGCCACAGTGCCAGAACAGGGCATTGACACCTGGACTGGAGGCATAGATCATTGTGAGGTACAGTGTGAATGCTGGGAACTGAACCCAGGTCTTCTAGAAGAGCAGCCCATGGTGCTCTTATCCAAGGAGCCATCTCTCCAGCCCAGTTCTTTCATCTTGGAGAGCTAAAACTGGGTACACTTTTACTCTTTATTTTTTGCTATTAAAATGTTACAAAGCAAGTCACGGCATCGACTCATTTTTGAACAGGTAAGGAGTTAAAATCTCTATAATATGACAGGGTAACATCAATAGGATAAATAATAGTAATATAAATTAATATTCAGTCTTGCAATTTTAATCCAGTTGTCTAAAAACTGCTCTTTCACAGTTAGCTGTTTGAGGCAGAATCCAGATGAGCTTGACTCATTGCATTTAATTGATATGTGGGACAGCAGAAAACTGAGAGTCTGGGTGAATGTTAATGAGAAAAAACTGAAAAAAATTCTTTCATATTTTTAACATTGTAGAAGATTCAAAAACAGCTTCACGCACTTTGAGTCATGTATTTAGATTCGTCTACACAGCTATTGAAGTTTTATACTCAATAAAACAAACTTGTTTAGAAAAAAAAACAAAAACAAAAACAGAGAACATCCTTTGGTCTTTTTTTTTTTTTTTTAAATGTAGTTTTGGAGCTTCAATGAAACCATTGTTACAGTGGATTGCTTAAGGGCAGTGGGGTTGGAGGCAGCCCAGGGTCCTGATTTTCCATTGCAGCACCAGGCCCTTACCTGTCTGCCTTCAGACATGTCCACACAGGCCATAGCCATCCCTGTAGGCAGCAGCCTGAGGAGCCTACAAGGCTCTGAGTTCAGTGCACACCATGCCCCTGCTGTGTCTGCCACCTGGTGCACCTTGACGGAAGTGCTTCTGTCTCCCTAAGGCACACTGCCTTAATGGTTTTCTTACTTTCACTGCCCTTTGTGTAGATGAGATAACTCCACCCTTTTGAATGCTTAGCAAATAAGGGGCATTTCTGCTTTCTTGAAAGAAAATGTATTTGTGCATGAAAATATATATTTCAAATATATTTACCTTTAAGTGCTTCTAAAGCTAGCCAGTTAAGAGGAGTGATTTTTCTGATTTGCTTAGGATGAAAAGAGTTATTTCTGAGATTAGTGCTGCTATAGAAATATGTGAACTACACAATTATTTCCTATCTTGTGTAGATAGATTAAAAAGGTAAAAAGAAATGTAAGATTAATTTTAATAATATATTTTATTTAACCCAGTATGTCAAAATATTATCAGCTTAAAATTTAACATTCTTTTTAAAAATAAGTCATTGACACCCCACTGTGTAGTCCACAGTTAGAACATTGTTCAAGTCAGATTAGCCACAGCTCAGCGCTCAGTCTCCCTTATTGCCACAGTAGACAGTAGAACTTGGAGTATCATTTATAGTTAATGAAAATACTGTCTTTTTGCATGAGTGAAATAGTAGATCAATAAAAGAAGACTGTTGTTTTCAAAACTGAGACTAATTCTAAAGTAACAAATGGAGACTAACTGGTTACAGTGTTCCTTCACACAGCTAAAGCTGCAGCACTGAACTTCAGATCACAGTGCTGAGGCTTCAGATTAGGTGTTGTCTGTCCTCCCGAGCACTCATGTGGGCAGGTTTTTGCAGCTGTGCTCTGTGAGCTCAGGGCTGGTAGATAGGGTAGGGATGGGATGAGCTGAGGCTCAGCAAAGGGCCACAACCATTTTCTCCTTCCTACCTTCAACCAATCTCTACATTTACTTACTCTGCAGAGGGTTCTGTATAAGATTTCCTCTTGTTTCTTCTGCCAATTGCATGCATAGTGGTTAGTGCTGACCCTGTCCTGAATCTTCTTTCACATGCTATTCTAGGGATCTGGTGGAAAACAAACAAATTGCCTCTACCCTGAGGCCTTGAGCTCTAATATACATATTTATTTTTATTTTTCTATTTTTTTTTTTTGCCTCTGCTTTGTGTCACCATACTGTAAGGCACAAGAGTTTGGTATTCAGTTGTGTACAACAGAATCTTTAAATCTGTAGCAGATGGATTCCACAGAGATATATCTGTTTGAATTTCTAAACTAAAAGTGGGTACCTTTCCTTTAGGAGATACTTAAAATAAGAGAAATTTAACTTTACAAATGATTTATATCCATTTTTAATATATAGATGAAAAACCAGTCTGGATAATGATAAAACTTGAAAAAACCAGAATGTGAGAAGCAAAAAACACTTCAGCTGATATGCAGAGCCAGAAGGTTAGACAGTGTACTCCACAGGCCATGAGACAGTTGCTGAAGTGGTTTTATTTGAGTAGGCTTCAGTAGGATATGCCACTAAAAGGAAATGTCCAACATCTGCTGATAGCAAAGCCTTCCTAGGAGTGAATCTTTTCTTTCCTCAGTGAATACAATTATTGATTATTCTTCTATCATCTCTCTTTTCCCTATTAATAATCTATATGTTTTTAGGCTCAGCTTGCCAACCGGAAACAGAAATTAGAGTCCGTGGAACTGTCTAGCCAGTCAGAAATTCAGCACCTGAGCAGTAAGCTTGAACGGGCTAAGGACACCATCTGTGCCAATGAGCTGGAAATAGAGCGCCTTAATATAAGGGTCAATGACCTGATGGGAACCAATATGACTATCCTGCAGGAGCATCGGCAAAAGGAGGAGAAACTGAGGGAGTCTGAAAAGTTACTAGAGGTGCGTATTAGAATGAGTAGATTAGGGAAATGTATGCACGCCTTAGACTAGGTCCCAGAATGCTCAGCTTCCTCCTTGGGCTGGCTGATGGCTCAGCTCTTGATAGCTGTATTACTACTGTCCTTGTCATAAAACTTACAGTCAGCCTCCTTGGTTGCTTTTCTCATGAAGTAGAAACATTGCAATATTATTTGACTTTTTTTCCTGGAGTATTTTGCAGTCTCTGCAGGAAAAAGAGAAGAGCTAAAGGAAAGTTGTAATAATATCTGTCTTTTCTCTTGAGTGTTTTGCAGGCTCTGCAGGAAGAACAGAAAGAGTTGAAGGCAAGTCTTCAATCTCAAGAAACCTTCATCCTCGAGGCAAAAATGCAGAAGGAGAAACTGCACCCGAAATTAAAGGCAGTTGACCCTCAGCATTTAGTAGAAAGGTCTGTCTGAACCTTAAATGTTATTCTGCTGGTTCATCTGACAGTTTGGCATTGGCTGCTGATTTTAATATTGAATATTTTCATTTTTGTGTTTGACCATCTTGTCTTATTTGATTTTAATTTATGAGTTAGATTTTTATTATCGTAAAATTTGTATGGATGGCTTTGTCTCCTTTTCATTTAAATCTCTAAGATTCTGAGGATCATAAGGGTGGAAACTCCTTTGTTGAGACTTGGAGGGCCTCCCTGCCTTAGAAGACTAAAGTATAGTGACAGAGAGCTGCTTGTCATCAGTAACAGCCTGTCACCTCCTCCACTACTACTACTACTACAGCTACTGCTGCTGCTGCTGCTGCTGCTGCTGCTGCTACTGCTGCTGCTGCTACTGCTACTACTACTACTACTACTACTACCACTACTACTACTACTACTACTACGTTTTGAAATAGGGTTTTATGTATTATCCCAGGCTGCCTTCAAAATTCCTATGCAGTTGAGGATGACCTTGAACTCCGGATCCTCCTACCTTTACCTCCGAAGTGCTGTAATTACCAGAGTTGTCACTCCACCCAGTCTCTCAGGGCTTCATGTATTCCCTGGGAGTTCTCTACCAACTAAGCTATATAGCTCCAGCCCTGGGCTATTGCTAGGGCAGGTTTATAGTAAAAAATAATAGAGTAAATGAGCTTCATTTTGTGTAAGTCAGACATGCTTCTGGTCTTGCCAGACTGTCTTGTAAAGTTTTTTTGATATAAGGAATATAA
>JADRCD010230117.1:0-46754 GCA_019843815.1 Montemys delectorum
ACAGTCCTATCATCACAAAAGATAATTATATATCTCCAGGTTTAATTTAATACATAGTGCTATTGTAGGAGAACAAACCATAGGAAATCTGCTTGGCAGTTGCAAGTATCAGGAAAGGCCTAGTGCTACATAATGAATCACTGTTGTCGAACAGAATTGCACAAAACAGCTATTATTTGTTAGATAAAGATGAGGCTATTCTGGCTCTTTAGGTGATTGTAAATAAATCTTTTGCAATGTCCTGGAACAAGATCAGCCAACAAAAGAATGAACAGTTGTGAAGCTTCTGAGCTGTTTGACCACAGCCTAGCCTATGTTGGAGGTGGGGAGAGAAAGGTCCTCTTGTGAGTTTTCTCCCTCACACCTTCCACATTTACCAAACCAAAGCATCACGCTGTCCAGGCCCAGTGTTTTCGCCCTTATACATGGAACAGTAGCCTTGTCTTCTTTACTGGGAAAAGTTATCTAAAGTGTTCAGATTCCCCTTTCATCCATTGCATGCATTTGCTTAATCCAGTGCCAAGAGAAGCAGTGTGATCCAAAGCTCTAACAGGAAAGGGTAGCATGCCAAATGGTACTAAGCCTTAGGGGCAGAAGAGTGCCTCCAGAAATGTCAAAACAGCTGTATTTGATGAATGGGCAAGGTATGTAGAGAATGCAGCAAAGACTAGCCACAGTTTTCTCAGTGGTGTCCTTTGTAGTAGATGACAAGGTGGGTTCCAACTGCCTCAGGTTCAGGTTTTCCGTGAAAAGGACTGAATGTCCTTGCAAATCTCTTTTGTGGATCAGAATATTTAGAAAAGCAAAGAAGCAATTACAATCCAATGCTTGTGTTGGAATTTTCTACTTGAAAACAACCAGGGATTCAGGACAGAATTGAATGGAAAATTAGCAGTATGGCAGAACATGTGACTTTTCATGCTTCGATCTTCTCAGCAGCCTACTTCCAAGATCCATGAATCTCTTCAAGGCTTAGGTGATGTATGGAGGAGTGAATACATAGTTAATATCCTTTCACTGGAATTTGCTATATTCAAGAGCATACTGCTCAGTATGGTAGCCACTGGTCACATGAAACCATTAAAATTTAAATCACTGAAAAGTTAGCTGTCATTAATGGTTAGCTCACTGACCCCAGGGATTTACCAACTACTATTATTCTGCTAAACGGACATAGCATCACATTGCCCTCTAAATCCCATCTTTCTCTATATCAGTGATTGTTCCTCTCAAACCTCATCAGTGAAACTTTTTGTGTATGTCCAGTGGATTGTAGTTATCTCAGAAAAAAATGGTTAAAACCCAGAGAATCGATGTTAATGGAGTGTTCAGACACAAACTACATTACTTTCCCTAAAGGCTTAGGAGCCATCTGAGAAGATAAGGCAAATAGCCTGGAGCAGAGTGAAACATTGCCTTCTGGATGGGACATGACCATTATATTCCTAAACCCACAACTACTGTGATTGCCCATGGAAGACCTACAAAAGATCAAGCCACCAAATATTTTAGCATTGAAGGGAAAGGGGCTTACAAGCCCCACCACTAACTATGGAGTAGGATAACTCACCTTTCTTTAAGGAAAACTATCACCTATAGGTTGGCCATGTCTCAGCAGAAGAGCAGTATGAATTAGAGTAGACAGGTTACTGAAAAAATAACTGGGAGGTGAACTACTATAATGCACAGTTAAGCTATTTTCATGTTGATGTGTCTCATGTCTATGATAATTTGGAGAAATTTCATAGGTCTCACTTTAGTGGTAAGGTGGTAGAGATAGATATAGAAGAAGCCAGGAACGGGAGTAGAGAGTGAATATGATCAAAATATAATGTGCCGAACTCTCAAAGAACTTGGAAAAATAGCTTGGTGGATAATACACACTTAAGTATAGGCCTGATTACCTGAGCTTAATCCCTGGATCCTAAAAGGTGGCAGGAGAGGACTAACTCCCAGGAATTATCCTTTGACTTTTATGTATCTATATACATGCACAGACACACATACACACACACACACACCCCTTCATATGTACTCACTAAATAAAATGGGTTATTAAAAAGCATATAAGGGATGGCAGAGATGTGTAGAACTCTGGAGCTCATGGGTCAACTTGCCTAAACTTCATGGCAAGACACAGGCCAAGGGAAGTCTCTGTCTCAATACTGTAGAAGTACCTGTAGGACCCCAAGCAGACCCTCCATTGACGAGGCGCACGTTCACACATGCGCACGCCTCCCACACACACTCTGAAAGGCGCTCCCACACAAGAAAGAGCGCATACACATGTACACAGAAAATTCAGTTCCTTTGCCTTCGCTTGTGTGTGTGTGTGTGTGTGTGTGTGTGTGTGTGTGTGTGTGTGTGGTGTTCTTTTAGACATATACACATTCATATATGCAAAATATCCTACCTGGAAATATTCTGAGACTTGTGAAATTTCTCCAGATTTTCATAGACATGAGACATATCAACAAGAAAATGGCTAAAATGGTGGTTTTCCATTAATATTCTTTAAAAATGTCTGTGCTGCATGAGAATTTTAAACAATTGAAAAATATCGCATCCTTTAACTTCTCTGATAAAATCATAATGTCGTAGTTTCTGAAAAGGCGTAGTGAAGAACCCAGTCTCCTATTGATTAACCCAACACATACTTTAAAAACAAACAACCCACAGGCCCTTTTTACAAGTCATCTATTAACTTTACCCCCAAATCAATATCCACAGAGCAGTTTCTGGAAGAATTTTGTCTCAAAAGAGAATTTGGTCTCAGACCATTCTTCCACCTAAGATACAGCAGAGAGTCAGGAAATCTGTAACTTTGAGCAACTTGACTGAGGTCAGTCTCTTCAGAACATATGTCTCATTATTTGGACCAAGTCAGGTCAGCTAATATAAAAATAGGGAGTTCCAGATGGGACCACGGACTCAGGGGGCTTTTGCTGGTGCTACTGCTGAAGAAATGACAGGGGAGGGGCTGTTTTTGCTTTGATTGCTTGTTATTGGTTTAACATGAAAGCTTTCAAATGACAAATGGCTTTGTTTCCTAAGTCCTATGACATAAAATCTCCTCTACATGTCCTATTACTATATACAGTTATAACTCTGAATATTTGAAAATATCTAAAATCATTCAGTGAGTGGGAATCAAAGTCTAGTAATAAAACACTAGCAATGGTAAAATCAGTTTTGGATAATACTATTTAAAAACAAAAAAACAGTTATTTGTTTCTAAAACATACTAGATAAATCCAAATATCTGTGGTAAGACTTTTCTTGCACTGACCCCTCACGGCTCTCTTCTGTGTGCCTGAAAACAATAGAGACTGCCTCCCAGGATTTGCAGATATTTATTCTTTGAAACTATCAAGAGTATTACAGTATAACAGGCTCACAGATCTTATTTGTCTGATGTAGACATGACCTGGATAGCATTGGAATAAAAGCAAGCACAACAATCTTTCCCGAAAAAAAAAAAAAAAAAAAAAAAAAAACCACAAAAAAACCCTCCATGAGCCTGCACGTACAAGAGGAGGACACTGAGACAGAAATATGGCATGGACGTTAATCCCAAATAACAGCTAACTCTCCATTTCACTGAATCCTTCCCCATATTCCCCCTCCTGCTTTCAGAGCCCTTGTGTCTGACAATGAAGTCAACCTTCTATTTCTTTAGTAACTGGTCGCAGAATGATGTTGCTAGATTTCTTCTTTTCAAAGGGCAGACTACACCTGTTTCATTTGAGAGTTGGGAAGACATAGGTGGTGTTCAAGGGAAGGTAGCAGGAAGGACCTGCAAGAGAAAAGAGAAAGGGGAAAATGAAAAAAATAAAGAGTTTTTCCCTAAATATTGATGTTTGTGACAACTACCAAATTAATCAGTGAAGAACCCTGCTGATATTACAAAGAATTAATCTGGGTCTTGAAGGATCTGAAATATTGAGGTCTATCTCAGGAGAGAAGCAATCAGTCTCAAGGTTGCTCTTTTACCTGATACTAGCCTCTTTCTACCCAAATCCCTTTTAGAATAGACACCAGCAAACCATCTGGAGTCTCATGTGGTTGTAAAGTATAGTTTTCAATCCAGTTTCTTTTTTCTATGGCTCACATACTAATTTACAGTTACCCCATCTATCTTTAATCATTACCCAAGAATGCTGTTTGTCTTCCTTCTTCTGCTTATTTGGATTTTAATTCTGATTTTCTCATTTCAGGGCAAAGAAAACCAAGTTTTCAGACTGTTTAAGGATAGAAGTTAACAAACATCCTAGTCTCTTAATGTTTTGGCAAACATAGGAGGGCCAGGAATTAGGAGTTACTTGTCAAATACATATAATCCATCCACCATGCTAATAGCTTTTAGCACAATGATGAAAATTATGGGCAAATTTGTCTCCATCAAGGCTAAGGTCAAGATCCACCTTTTCCCCAGTGGAGCATTCTTGACTTTTTGGTTTTTTGTTCCATTTTCTTCCACCAGCTTGAGTCTCATAGGACTTTTTGTTTGTATTTTTTGTTAACTCTTGCATTTTTATGCTTTATGTATTGTTCCCTGTGTATTTGTCTTTTTCTAAAACTTCTTCTCAGACCATGTTGAGTGCTGACTAGATCTGTAAATAAAGCTATAGAAAGTACTTAGTACGTGAAGAAAGCCAAGCTTGGTTATCAATCTAAGACCCTTCAACATCAAAACAGCTGCCATTCCACAGGACACACACATTACAATGAAGCTGCCACCAAGGAAAGGAACAGAGGTCCTCTTTCAGTAACCAATGGTTGATAGCGAATCTTTATATCTGAATATAGGTTTAAGTTTGCAGAATGGGAGTCATTTGGAGCCTGAGCTTATCTGCCCTTTACCACTGAGAAAGTCATTGACATTTCAAGGGAGAAATAAAGCAGTCAACATTAGATATGTAGATTTCCTTATGTGTTTTTTTAAATAGCTAGTTATAGGGATAGCGTAGTAACATGTTTTACTGAATGACACCACTTTATAATTCTGTATCTCTTTTAATGGTGAATAATAATCTAACTTTAAATAATTCCTGTTCATTTTTGTGAGTCCTATTTTCTCATACACATCTTTCCCATTTCATTTTTTAAATCTATATTCAACTCAGTGCCAGACAAGAAAATGCAAGCAGAAAATTCTGTTGCTCTGAATCCAGTTACTTGGGCTTCAACTTTAGTATTCTTTTTTTTTTTCAGTGAGCATGGACAGTAACCTAAACTCTTCATATCTCAATTTTCTCCCCTCTATGATAGAGATTTTGGTGAAGAATAACCAAGTTATACATGTGAATCACTGTCTGGGTTATAAAGTGTCCAATTAGATATGACTAGTTAATTTCACCATTATTATATCATTTTAAAGGTCCACTGTGATTTTTACCTCAAAAAACAAACTGTATTTTAAAAGATCACTTTCTTGATATATAATCCTCTTGAACTTGAGAGAAAAGGATTTTACTCATTCTTATTGCATGAGGGTTGCTACCTGAGGCAGTGACGCTTTCTAACATTCAGAAGAATGGCCAGCATTACACAGTGAGTCAGAAGAGCCTCAGAGCACTTGATGGAGTCTGCCCTTGGCATCAGACGGCACAGACATAAATGTACTTGGAAAAAGGCAAAGGAAAATATGTTGGTTCTGGATGAAGGCACAATGCTTGTCAAATTGTTCTGAAATGTCCTGGTGCCTCTTCAATATTCCTTCTATTGATTCCACCACTTAAGGCCACAGTTATTAGTTAGCCCACTAAGGGAACTGTGAATCACATCTACTGCTTACCAATCTTCTGGCTTATCCCAAAAACACAAATAAACCCAAGGTACTGGGAAAAGTACCATATCTTTGTAGTGCAGTGCAGGGTCAGAGGTGAGGGGTTAACATTGTTTTCTCATGGATCCTACAGCACTGAGGCAAAGAATACTCTCACTGACATCCAAAGCCTGGGATATCTGACCATGTGAGAAGGAAGTCCCTTTGCTCTTCACAGTCAGGTCAGATGTCCCCACTTCCCAACATCTGGAAGTGAGAGGTCTTGAACCAACGATTCATTAGTGTTGCAAACATGTACTCTTTGGAGTCTGTCATCCTGTTTAGCTTGGCAACACCTATCACCACACTAATATTTTGTGAATGAGAAGACCGCCAAATTGATATGTTTCTAATTCCATTGCTTTTAAGTCATTATCTGTAAGAGCTTTGCTTTCATGGTGCTTGTACTAAGGACAGATTTTTTTTTAAGTTATATTGCCCAAGTTTTCCCTTTTTGTCGAAGAGATTGAAAGCTATGAAAGTCATTCCAAAAGTTTTTTGGGTTCTGCAGTGGCATTTTCAATGGGAAATTGGCAAGGACATATGTGTGAATGAAGACAAAGAAAGCCAGTGAGCAGTCGAAGCCCTGAGATTGAGCGTCTGTGTATCCACATGTCAAAGAGGAAATGTGCAAATCTTCCTTCAACTGGTAACAGACTATGTCTGCCCAAAACTCATGAGGTCTGATGCATTTCAGGAATTTAAACAGAAGAGTCTAAGAGGGGAAAAAACTTATAGCATTAATACAAATTTGTCTGGAAATAGTCTTCCTTCAACAACTGTGGGCAGTCTCACCCTTCCTCTGCTGGAGACACATAGAAAATGGAAGATATGACATAGGTTGTGTCTGCATAGTGCCAAGCATCTGGCTTAAATTCAGTCCCAGGGTTTGATCTTAAATAGACACAAGGTTATTTTTTAAAGCACCATCTGTAAAGCTAACATAATCCCTGTAGCCAGGATAGTGCAATCACCAGCCTGGGAGGTATTTAACTAGATCATAAAAGTTTCTCCAGCCCTTCTCTCCCTAACTACTGTTTTATCCTGATAGCAAAAAAAAAAAAAAAAAAAAAAAAAAAAAAAAATACTGCTAATTAATCCTTTCTTTACGTAAGAAACTATTAACGTTTCTTAATAAGATGGGCAGTTTAGAAATGAAGCCTCTAATGATCATGATTTAATGCAGCAGTTCTCAACCTGTGGGTCACAATCCTTTGTGGGGGTCACGTATCAGATATCCTGCATATCAGGTGTTTACCCTATGATTCATAACAGGAGCCAAATTCCAGTTATGGAGTAGCAAAGAAATAATCTCATAGATACTAAAGGATCTATGAATGATATCATTTAAATGGCTAAAAACAAGTTTTGGAGGAATTAGCCAAGCTTACCCTGATCATCTCTGGATCTCTTGACATGACTCACAAAACACCAAAGTATTAGAAAAGTCTATGAAGCATAGAAAATGCATTATGGATTTTACATTCAGATAAACTTCTTTATAAATCCCAGGCCTTCTCTTTGACATTGTGCAAGTCATTTAAGCTCCTGAGCTGCAATTTTCCCATATGTAAACCAGGGTTATCTTGAAATTATGTAACCATTAGAGTTGTTAAATGGCTGCTATGTGATAAATGCTCAGAAACACAAGCAATTGTCTACACTGGTTTTATTCAAATAAAGTTAACAAGAGCAATACTTAAATGCTCATATTCTTAGATCTCTTGATCTATTAGTGGAGGTGGACAGGAGAGAGGTGTTAGGATCAAGAAGAAAAATTACTGAATTAAGAATGAATTTCTAGTGATTTCTGACTGTGGTGAGCTTGGGCAAATCAGTCTCCACATTTGAGCTTCATGTTATTTATCCTTAATCATGAACTGGTTAGATCTATATCTGAGATTCCTTTAATCTCTGTTACCTCTGTGCCAATGCTTTCCATAGAGCTGAAGCTAAAAGGGCTATCAGAACACAGTCCCACCTACACATCAATTTTGGTATCTGAATGTGAGCCCTCACAATTAGTCACTGAAGGAGACAGAGGCAAAAGTCAATCAAGCTGAGCCTTTCCCGTGAGTCATTATTACTGTATTCAAGACTGCAGCACGTTGCCATTTTCCTCCAGATACCTCTGTTTTCACTTGTTTTGGTATTTTCAAATTCTTCACTATGGTTTCCTATATTCCTGCTGACTTTTGCAGTCTGATTTTGCAATCTGTGGAAAACTCAACACCTCCAATTCTTAATCTTAGTATGTAGTCCTTTGGGGGTGAAAAACTGGCCAATAAGGCTGATGCTCATTCTGAAGAGTGTGCTCATATGTGTTGGAGTTTTACAGAATTTGATTTTTATTATTTAAGCAGACAGAAATTTTTCAAGTGCTTCATGTTGTATGTATTCATTCAGGACAGAAATGATTAGCCTTCATTATTTTCTTCCAAGGAAGGACACATCCATTGGGAATCTGTTCCAGTGGATGATCTAAGTGTCTGAGTGGCAGGATATAAAGTCCTCTGTGTATATTTCCTATCAACTGCTTCCATGGCTTCAGTCACCAAGTACTTGATGCTTATGTTTTTGTACCTGTATTACTATGTTGGGATTTCTCTTCCCTCCAGTGAATTAGGGGGTGTTTTGAATTCTAAGTTTGGAAATGTCCAAACATGTTTTCTCTGACAGATATTGTAATAATTCCCAGAAGAAAGCCCATATTTCGGGCTTTTGATTTTAACACATTGCTTGTTTCGACTCATTATCCACGAGTCTATTTCTTCCTTACCTCCATCAGTTTTTAAACATATGCTGAAGGAAGTGATGTGAAATGTACCTCAGAAAAAATCTAGGTAGTATTACAATGACCTTCTTCTTAAGAATTGGCTGTATGTATGTGTGGCCAGCACTGGATTTTCTAGGCTCTAATTCAACATAAAATTTATATGCATAATAGAGAGGCCTTATTTGTAAAACTACTTATAATTAAATGTAAATGCATTTACAATTAAATATAGACTTGAGATGATTATCTCTAAGACTTTTAAAATTAATTCTGAGTATTAGTATATACATATTGTTAGTCAACAATACCAAGACTGAAGACAACAGTTTTAAAATAGGAAAAAGAATCACAGAGACATGAGGACCACCAAAAGAAGATAAAAAGAGTTCCTTACTTTTGAGAAAGCAGTCTCTGTCCCCAGGTACAGTGAATCAAAGTCCATTTTAATAGATTAGGATTAGAAATGTTTGTCAAAGTGAAGATTTGTCAAACTTTAATTTTAAAGTTAACAGAAAATGTCTTTACTATGTTTCAGTCCAAAATATGTTTACTTTTCTTGGAAATAACTAGAAGTTTCCAGTGTATTAGCATAGCCATTTGACCAATGCCAATACATTTGACCAATGCACTGGAGATAAGTGTAAATCTAGAATAAATGTTATCTTTGCAACCACTTTCTAAAATCAAATTTTTGTAATTTTTTTATATTTCTTCAAACATCAATAAAGTATTACAATGTATTTAATATTCCATTTTATTTTGAAACACATTAATGTATTCTATTGACTTAATACTATATCTTTATTTTATGTCTTCTATGTTAACTGTCTTTGAAATAATGACTTAAACTATATACATATATTGTACATATAAATACAGACACAAATACACACATACATATGTAAATATGTATACATATATACATGACACAACAAGCTAAGCTACAGATACTATTGAATTCATAATAATCGTGACAGCCACAAGAGTCAGACCTCATTATTTCTATACAAACCAGGCTTGGGGAGAATCTCAGCCGTGGTGTCTCTACCACCTTGAAGATTTATTTCGAGGACCTGGCCATGACAGTCTCTGCCATGGCCAACTTGTACCTTGTTAACAAGTTGTCCTGCTTCTCTCCATGATAGTCTCCAGGGGAGAGAAGGAGCACAGCAGCACATGCCACTCCTGTCCATGTCCCCCTGGAACGATCTCTGGCATACGGCCATGTCTAACTGAAAAGAAGCCTGAGAAATACTCCTCAGCTGTATGCCTAGGAAGGAGAAAATAGAGTTTGCTTCCAGAAGAACAGTACTTTGCTAGTTGTCCTATTCTCTCCCTGTTTCCTTCTTAGCATGAGTAGCTATTATTTCCAAATCTTTTTTACTTCGATACTTTTTACTTTAATTTTAATTGCATCTTTTTAATGCAATCAATAAAAGGGGTTAAATAAGGCAATACCAAGATATATTGTTTTTAAAAAATTATGAGAAAAAGCTTAGTTCTAGAAATAACTGGATAACATGACATTATGGTGGTTGGTTAACTGATTGGTCAACAGAGCAACAACTGAAACAGAATGCACTTAGAGAGAAAATTCCAGGGATTGTTCTGGTAAGTATATACTTTTAGTTTTATAAGTATGTACTGATTCAGTAGTATGTTTACATAAAAGTTTCTACACATAATGTATTTGTTAAGTGTGTGTCATTCCCTCACCTCTTTGGCAATAAGAACTTTGATGAGTTCCTACAAAATTGAGATCCAGAGAGAGAAAACTAAAGACTGCACAAAAAACCTTAAGAATGGTTACTATTTTGTAATCAGGTATTTCTTTTTTATTTTTCTTTTTACACTATTACTCATTTCAATTATAAAAATCTCCAACTTACTTCAACTTACTAGGGAAGAGGAGAGTGGGTTTAAACCAAGAGAGAAATATTGGCTTTTTTGGCCAAGAATTACATCTTGTGTTTTAGTTAAACATGTTTTAAAAGGGAAGATAGCCTCTGGCACCTGCCTGGCAGGAATCTTCTGCAAACAAATGTAGCTTTGCATCTGAAAAGACTCTCCAAAGAAACCTAATATCTCCTTGACTTTCACCCATTTAGTTATTTGCAACTGACCCCAGAACTCATAAGGATAAACTTGTCCCGAAGTTTGTTTAAAGAAAAATTTGAATGCACTTTTCCGTAAGTAAAATAGAATTGCTATTTTTTTAACAATAAAAATGTGTCTTCAGTTCTTGCCAGCATAATGCATCTAAAATGCAGCTAGCAGGTGTTTTTTTTTAAAAAAAATATATATAGTGGTAGCATAGAAAGGGGAACCAAGACAAAGCTTTCACAATTCACCATGACAATCATTGACATCCTTTCATGAAAATGAAGAACTCTGGGACTGAGTTCAGCCCATGGTCCTAGGTGATCACAGTAGCCAGTGCTTAGATACCTTGAGAAAGGTTGCTGTGATGAGCAGGCCACTGGAAGAAGTGAACCAGATCGCCAGAAGATCAGGCATCAGATGCCTGGAGCCACCTTTCAGAAGCACTCACAGATCACATGGGTGAATCAAATGTTGCTTATTGGTGTTTAATGGTGTAATTCAGAGACTATAGAAGCATACTTGCATTTAGGTTTTTGAGGTCTCTTGGAGAAACCTTCTGCAGATATGAAAGGCAGTATGTAAACCATGAAGGCTCGTCTACACCAGAACTTCTTACATTGAAGCAAATTTTAGACTAGAATAAGAGGCTATCTCTAGGATACAAGTTTTTCTACTATTTATTATATGACTATTTCTTTGAAAAAATGTCTCTTTTATTTGTAGGTCTGAAGCACAGATGTTAATAAGGAATATGTTGAGTAATAACACATAAATGTCAGTGTCGCTGTGGTATAATTAGAAGGTTTCCAACTTGGACTATTTAAGAAGCCAGCTATCAGCCCAGATGTATAACACTAATGGGCAGGCAATAGACAGCTCTTTGCTCTGAGGTAGAACAGGTTTTTTAAAAGAGATAATAAATTCCTTTTTGACTAGACCAACATCTGCTGTACAAATGCCAAAAAGAGTGTAAGGACAGAGACAGAGGTTGATCACAGGAAGCTGTCAGCAGGACACAGCAGGGCAACTGCTTATATGAAGCCAGTAGTTTTGACAGCATATGCAGACAGGGAGCCCCAATTCATACCAAACCCAGCGTGGAGAAGGAAGTTAGGCATGAAGTCTTACCTCTGAAGTGAGACACTATTGGCAATAGATTCCTTCTCGAAGAGGCAGAGTCAGTTTTCTCTAAGAATGTAGCCCCTGTAAGTTGACCATGATTCAGTGGAAAGACACACATCCAAGAATATTTAGGCAGTGCACAATGTTGGGGGAAATATAGAAGCAGTTTGGAAGAAGTTTTTCATGAACAGGAAGAGAAATAAATGGCATTGGAAGGAAAGTTGCAGGGCTTGATGATCATTATACTGGACCTGTCCTTATGACAAAAATCATGTGAGAAAGCATTAGTGCATGATGACATTATGACACTACATTATGACCAGGACCTACCTGTTTCAAGGAGCTATCTTCCCATGTTCAAATTGATCCTTCTCTTGAGTGATTATGTGTGGCTTCTACAGTTTTAGCATTCAATTTCTGAGAAAATCTTATTTAGTTTTCCCAGCATACTGCTCATTCTACCCAAGTGTCTCTACATCAAAAGTCCTTGTCTGTCCACTGCATCTAAAGGAAGCTCCCTCTTCCATCAATTATTTGACCCTTTAATGCATTGTGAAACCGTGAAACTGCTTATCACTATCTAAAACCAACTTTCACTTTTATTAGCATTTTCATTCATTATATACTTCCCCTGCTCACATCTGAACTCCATCAAATAAGGAATATGTCATATTCCGCATGTTCCTCTCCTTGTCTAAATTAGATGCTCAAGACCATAAGATGAATGACAACTGAAACTATAAAATTTAAGTCCTTTATCATTTGCTTTCTGAGAATACATTCTTAATCATTAAGTGGTGAGCAATATTTACTCTGCTTTTAAACAAATGTGATAACCAAGTTGGATTATACATGTAAAGGGGCTTGTGTAGTCTGAAGCACCTCATGAAAATTAATGAACTCCTTTGTTCACAAATTGTGAAATGATACAAAAGTCGTTTGACCTAAGCTTAATAATAAACTTCCAATGAGGGCTTCACCTCATGGTATGCTGAATAACCTGAAGATAGGATGTAGCCTCACAAGGCCTCCGTCTCCTTGCTTGCTATATGAAAATAAAATAGGATACTGCATATGAAGGTACACAAATGTGATACAGGATAGTATTTAGCAAACCCACTACTCCACTCATTATGCTCATCCCTGGTTTTCTGTAATTCTTTATGTAAAAAGGGAAGAGAGCCAGTAAGACAACTTATTCTATTGCTGTGGGTGGTTTCCCCAAAAAAATGGGAGGGAACTTGTTAAAAGTATAATCCCACAGTGAGTAAACTGAGGCATTGTGCATTTTTATGTGTGACAGGTGTCATCACAATGTCAAAACTTAGCTTCTTGAAGATACTTTATCTATAAAGTCATTGAAGGTAATGTTCTAAGGTTAACTAGTTCCCTGGAATTCTTCAGCTCCACAGAGCCTGTGACAATCTTTGACCACTTTGGTTCATGTTAAGCCATGCATGAATTTAACCTTTTCCCATTACTTGCTCAGCTCAAAGCACTGCATTAATCAGAGAAGGAGGCTTGAGTATTGAGCTTGCTTTCAAAGCCTCTGCTGCATTGTGTTTCCTTTGATGAAAAGCGTAAGAGGCAGGGAACAGGAAATTCACTCTGATTTCATTGTTCTCTGTGAACACTTCGTTTTCTTTAGAAACAATGTTAGTTTGCCCAAAATGACTAATAATCAGTACAATTTATTGAGCATTAATTCTATGCCAGGCCATGAAGAATTCTGCATACATCTGGACAATTCATTCTCCCTTGGGGCTCTAAAGGAGATTTTATTATCTCCATTCAACAGAAGAAGTGCCTGGGATGCTGAAGTAAAAACTGTTCTCCTGTGATTGGGAGAGGACTAAGGAGGAAGGAGCATATAGCACTGGGATGCCTGTTCTTCAAGGTTCTCTTAGATTCCACCGCTGAAGCAGAGACTGAGGAGTAGTGGAACATACTATCATATTTCTTATGACAATTTCTCAGATCTTTCTAATTGGAACCCACCAACCCAAACTATTGAAGTGCAGAGTGACAAAGAGTGACAAAATACTCCCAATTCTCACGTAGTGTCTTAGATTTGCCAGACTTATTTTAATCTCTGAAATTTGATTATATGATTCTGAACGATGAAAAAAAAACCCACAATGTTGTAATAATTGATTCAAACAGTGGCATGAAGTGTTGCTAAAGTCCTCAGCTTTGGTCTTAGGTTGGGGCAAGGTGTATCCTACACTGTTAATTAGCGTTATCTGCATTTGAAACTGGCATCGAGGATCTACTACCAAATTTGGAATCAAGGTTGGCCCCAACCCAAGCCCTTGATCTGAGATTCTGAGCAATTGCAAAACCTCTCAGATGCAGTACCTCCCCAGGTTCAATGAAGATGATGAATTCGCCTATCTGACAGACTAATCTTAAGAGTTGAATAAGATAATATCTTTATAGAACTGTTGTAAACAGATATGCAAATAAGATATATAATACAAAAAAGTAATACGGAGCACAAAAAAGTAGTATTCTCTAGTAAATGTCAGCAACATTAATTTCATTCAACAATAAAATATTTTTACTGAGAATTGGAACTATTCTCAACTATTTTCATATATAAAAATGTGTACCCCTTGTCTAGTCATTTGGAAATCTATTTGTTGCCATATAGGATTCAATGTTGCTAAATCAATATTTTGCCAATAGCTGGCTTCTAAGTAAATAACAGTCATCTATTCTTTAAGAGGGACTATTAATCTATGCAACCTGAAATCAACCTACAATTTTCCTGGAAGATTTTTTTCTCCCATTACTCTCAAAGAAGAGAAAACAAAACAAAACCTATCATTCCAAATTAACTAATGACCCTCAAAACCTATAAGAACTTCAAGATATCGATACATTGTTTTCCTGCCCAGCATAGCCTCTTCTTCACTTCTGGATTCTTTGCATTGTGAACATCAGAGTTTCTTTGCTCTTTTGAACTCTGAACTTAACTAACATAATTTACTGTGTTATATGGTAGAAGTTTATCATTTTCATTCAGTTACTTTTTATTCATGTTTTCCTTGTGTGGTGTATATGTCACTTGCCTATTAGGCAAGTTCTTTTATAACTTCTTTGTGACACTCAATTGTATTTTTGAAAATTTATAAATATTTATCAATTATTAAATATTCATATGAATATTGATAAGAAGCAGGTGAGGATGGCTGGAGAGATGACTCAGTGAGTAGAGTACTTCCTGTACAAGCATGGGTTTCGAACTTTGGTACCCACGTAAAAGCTGGACACAACAACACACACCTCTGTATATCCCACTATAAAGAATGGGGCAGGTAGACCCCTGCAACTCAGTGCCCAGCAAGGCTATACAAAAAGCTTCAGGTTTGGTAAGAACCTCAGTCTAAAAAAAATAAGGTGGAGAGAAATGATCAGATTATAATACCTGAAGGCCACATCAGTCTATGTGGACATGTAAAAATACACTATTTTTAAAGAAGTGGGAATGCAATCTTCTCATGGTAGCCCATGGCGAAGCTCATCCACTTTGCTTATATCCCCACTCTAGTATCCTATCTGTTGAAAAGTCAAAATTTAGTCAAATGCCTGTTTCTTACAAAGCAATGCTCCTACAAAAGCTTTCTCTTTATATACTTAGCTGCTCACTTTACTAATTTTTGATCATTAGCTATTGACTTAATTTGATGTATCAAATAGTTTTTTTCCTACTGATACATAGTCCCAACATGAACAACAAACAATGAAGTACCTCATTCAGGTGATAGAATATTTAATCTCAAAGTGTAAATATCTCTTCAATATATAAAATAGCCATTGGTAAGATAATAACTTAATAACAAAGGTAAAAAATTTTGCTTCTTTTATTCATAGAACACATCACTTTGTTCTAGACTATACTAGTCAATGAAGAAAAGAATCAAAATTTTGATAAACCAGTTTCTCTCAGCTATAGGTGAAAACAATTATATCAATAGTTATTTTATTGACATTTTAGCTTCCAAGAATTATTTTGGACATGTAGAGGTTTTTAAAAATACATCATTTAATTAAACAATACTGTGTGTGTGTGTGTGTGTGTGTGAGAGAGAGAGAGAGAGAGAGAGAGAGAGAGAGAGAGAGAGAGAGAGAGAGAGAGAAGTGCTCGCACACCATGCATGTTGGTGTAGAGGATAGAAGACAACACCAGGTTTCGTTCTCAGGACCACAGTCTAATTTCCCCAGAGTTAGGGTCTCTCATTAGTCATGAGCTCATCAATAAGACTAGCCTGGCTGGCCAGTAAACCCCAAGTATTCTCCTGCCTCTGCCTCTCAAGTACTGAGATTGCAAAGTCATAAATGCCACCAAATTTAGCACTTTTTGAATTTAACTGGAGTCTCCATATTCACAAAACAATTGCTATACCTACTGAGCCATAATCCTTAGCACCTTTCATTTTAATGTTCTGAGTTGTTGCTCCAATAAAAAATTAGAGCATAAATAACTTATTGATATTTCATTTTTAGTCTGCATAGTACAATAGATAATTCAAAATAAAATCCATATTGCAAGTAAATCTGTGCCTTTTCTTACCCTTAAAGGGAGAAACACAGTATCTGTGAACTTCCTGAGATCTAATATTTTGATGTGTTCAAGAAAGGCATTCTGACAGTGAGGGAAATATTGACACTTTCCGTCTATGAATAATGGTTGATTGTAGACAGAACTTGGCAAAATTATAGGGAAGCCAACCATTAGTTAGGTATATTATATAGTTCTAACCTTCTACAAAGCACCAAGTATTTTCAAAGAATCATTGTTCAATCTGATACAATTCCCTACTGTATGGATACCACCTCTTAGGAAAGCATCTGTAAGCATCTGTGAAAATCATTAAAGATAATTCTAATCTTCCATGCTCCTGAAAATTCTCCTTTCCCTGAAGTTTCCCACAATGTGCCTTATGCCCTGACATATCTTCAGTCTTTCATGTTAGACTGCTAGTCTATGAAGAAGGGACTATGTCTATGTTGGTCTCTGTTCTTTCCCTTTCACTGCCAAGTACATGGCATATGATAAATATCTGTGGATGAAAAGACCCAGGCAGAGTGAGAAGGAAGCCATGATATATTGAGGTAGTAAAGTGTGTTTCAAGCAAATGAAGTAATGCGTGGCCTCACAGTTGAGCTCCACTCTCCCCAGTTTTGTCTTATTTCACAATTCATCCTACCCATGGTTCAAGCCTGCCTCAAACCCCAACACATCTGCCCTTGCATTCTAACTCACATACCAAATAAGCTGAGGATTTTACTCAGGAAAACTGCCTAGGATCATATCACCTCTGCAGCCTTTTTTCTTTTTCTTTCTTTCTTTCTTTTTTTTTGAATTAGATGTTTTCTTTATTTACAATATCCCCTTTCCCAGGTTCCCCTCCAAAAGAAAAAAGAAAAATAATATAAGATAAGAAAAAAAAATAAAAATTAAAAAAAACCCAAAAACTAAAACAATCCCCTGTTCCCTCCTCTCTCCCCCTGATCACTAACCCACCTCCTCCTGCTTACTGGCCCTGGCATTCCCCTACACTGGGGCATAGAACCTTCACAGGGCCAAGGTCCTCTCCTCCCATTGATGACCAACTCGGCCATCCTCTGCTATACACATGCTGCTGGAACCATGCAGCCCCTTAACATGAACAACAATATGAACTAACTAGTACCCTCAGAGCTCCCAGGGGCATTTTTTCTTAATAGTTAACCTCAAAGTGCCAATCATTAACACTAGTGTTAGGGATAATTACAGTCAGTTCTACTTTCTATAAATTCAGGTACATCATGTAAATAAAGAAGCAAAAACTCTTTGGTTGGAGTTTTAGTCCCTGGGAGCTCTGAGGGTACTAGTTAGTTCATATTGTTGTTCCTCCTAAGGGGCTGCAAACCCTTCATCTCCTTGGGTCCTTTCTCTAGCTCCTTCACTGGGGACCCTGTGCTCAGTCCAATGGATGGCTGTGAGCCTCTACTTCTGTATTAGTTGGGTACTGTCAGAGCCTCTCAGGAGACAGCTATCTCAGTCTCCAGCAGCATGAGTATAGCTGAAGATGGTCACAGTCATTAATGGGAGGAGAGGACCTTGGTCCTATGAAGGTTCTATGCCCCAGTGTAGGGGAATACCAAGGCCAGTAAGCAGGAAAGGGTGGGATGGTGAGCAGGGGGGAGGGAACAGAGATTGTTTTAGTTTTTTATTTTATTTTATTTTATTTTATTTTTATTTTTTCCCCCTTGGGAGGGGAACCTGGGAAAGGAAATATTGTAAATGAGAAAACATCTAATTAAAAAAAAAAAAAAAAGAGCCGGGCAGTGGTGGTGCAGGCCTTTAATCCCAGCACTTGGGAGGCAGAGGCAGGTGGATTTCTGAGTTCGAGGCCAGCCTGGTCTACAGAGTGAGTTCCAGGACAGCCAAGGCTACACAGAGAAACCCTGCCTCGAAAAAAACCAAAATAATAATAATAATAATAATAATAATAATAATAATAATAATAAATAAAATAAATAAAAAAGAAGCAAAAAACCAGTCAATCAGTGAGTGAGTCTAAATAAATAACTACTTTTTACTCCTTTTATACTTATTGATCATGTGTTATGTACAGGCTTATTACAGTGGTCATAGTGATCTTAATTTAAGACAAGAAAACAGCAAACTTCACTGGAAGTGATGATTCCCTTTGGGTCTTTTGTGTTCTTTCCACCAACTTCTAAAAGATAGGCTTGTAATACACAACTTTTTGTCAAGCCACAGACACCAAATAGAAAGGTATGAGTAAATCAGGCCATTTTAAACCTGAAAGGAAATAAGATTCCTTAAGGCAGTTAGCCAGTTCTGTAGGCAACCTTTGGAAATTGCTCTCTCTTCCCTGAGTCATCCAGCAAACCTGAAGCAAACACTTTCTATGGAGCACTGGCCCTGGGGACATACAGATGAAAGCGTTCCCTCCCTAAAGAAGGTCACAGTCTAGGGACAGACAAGAACAGGCAAATTAAGACTAATAATACAGTGATAAGTACAGGGTAGACGTAAGCACAGCTTACCATGGCAACACAGAGGAGGGGCACAGAACCAAGCCCCAGGCAGTAGGTAAGGTTTCCCAAGGAAACTGCAGTAGGTGTATGGGAGTAAACCAGGTGAGGGGTGTGGACAGGATGGGTTTTTAAACAAAGGAAAAAGAAGATATAAGGGCTTGGAGTGAAAGAGAACACAATCCTTTGGGGAAACCTAGGAATCATCAATGTAAGGACTTTCCCTTTAAAAGGGAAAACAACCCACATGAAGTAGTTTAGTAAGGGCAGATGGACATACTTGTTTGGAAAAGTTCATATGTTGAGAGCAGTGGATGGACTGAGAGAAATTATGGCATGATTGATGTGGCCTTTTAGAATGTTGTTCCTGAAAAAGAGAATTTTTGCAAGGAGAGAAAAGTAATAGGAGTAAAAAGAGACAAGGGATTTTACATAGGCGTGCATGAGCACATACACACATAAACAACATAAATTTTTAAGTATATTTACTTGATTATTATATATGCATATATTTATAATACATAAAATATATAAATACAATATAAATTTCTGTATTTTTTTGTATTTTGTAGACATTGTTGCTTTTAAAAAATATAAAATTTTAGACACTATCCAAGGTGCATGCTGCACAGTTACATAGCACATACGTAGTTTTAAAGAAAAAGGTAAGGGAGGGGGTAAGATCAGGGAAATGACATAAAATAGAACTGGAAAAGAGATGGGATACAGAAATTATACTATGCACTTGCTATGAATAGCTAGGAGCAGATCTATTTGGTTCTAGGCTTCCTAGTAGTCAATGATATATTAGGCCCAGAAGTTAGACACATTTATCCAGAGGTAATTTATTCATGTTACAAAGTTGTGAAAGAATATCTTTTTAAAAGTCTTACTTAAAGCAAATCAGGTACAATTTAAAATTTTATTAAAATCAAGCATCCATAAAATCTTAGTGTTGTACATTCAATAACTTAAAAGGAAGCCATCTCCCCAGGGGGACTCAATAAATGGTTCTCTATGAGTGAGTCAAAGTGTGAATGACAATAAAGGAGAGATGAACCAGAGTATTTACTCTACAAGACTAAAACCAAAGCTTTGTGAAAGTACATCAGCATTGACTATGTCTACAGTATACTCCATCCGAATGATCTGTAAAATACACTCATGTTTTACCTGTTAGGATATGGGAAAAGAGAGAAGGGGTGGGAACAGAACTACAACCTATTGTTATTTAGGCAATAACACTAGCAACAAGCAGCATGAATCAGGTCAGAAGTAGAGTTTGAGCCCCTCAAGACAAGCAAATTGTCTTCTTTTAAAGGGTTTGGAGTGGGGAGGTCTTGCTTAAGAATGCAAACTAGATAAAGTGTGATTGATGTTACGTGACAGGAGGAGGGGAGCAGGGCTCATGTGGCTCATACCATGTGACGAGAGTCAATCTTTTTTTGGATATAGTAGAGGGCTTGGTAATTGCGTACTACATACTATGTAACAGCAGTACGTTTGCCTGAGATTCCCAGGCACAGGGGTGCTTCTGTGATCTCTCTTCTTTGCAGTCCTCTGTACTTATGATCTGGTTGCCTAGAAAGCTTGGGTTCCCTAACATCAACTACAGTCATTCACTCGAAACAGAAAATCAGATCTAAACTCTTATTACTTTAAGCCTAGAAAAGCTTCTGCCTTGAGAAGAAAAAGGGGAGACTTTGATATCTCTCAGTTTTCTCTTATCTCTCAGTTTTCTCTTAAATGGCAGTAGTAGCAACAACATTTTTAGAGTAAACCAATGCAGATTTTTCATAGAGGAGTTTGTAATCAGTTTATAAATGTAGAATAAAAAAGTACTCAGAAAGTAAATACACTCGGTGTTTCGTAGTCTGCCCTAGTTTATGGGTGCTTTGAGGAAATCTAGAATTAGAGACAGTGCCAACTTCATAGATTCCTCTAGAAATACAAACTCTCCATTGAAATGTTTGCCAAGTACCAGGGTGTGATTATTGAGTGACCTTCCATGGTAACTATTTCAGGGCAGCCATTCAGTTCTACAACTCCAATTAATGTCTTAAGCCAAACTGTTAATGAGGCTGATCACCTTCTTAATGAATGATAAAATCCATCTATTTGTGGTATTTCCATATATGAATAGCATCAGATAAAATGAAGACTCCACCGAGAAACACTCATTTATCTAATATAAAATTCTACATGATATGACATGACCCAAACTTTAAAATGAAAAAACATAAAGAAGATATGCCCAATAACTCTCTTGGGTTACCTAAATATTTCACTATAGTACCATGGAGCATTTTGATTTGAGTATTGTACCTTCTACATACACCATGGTCACTGAATGCAATGATTTGACAATGAATTTATTAATAACAAAGAACTTAAATGCTGTAAAACAGTAATAGAAGTGATGACTTTTATTCTAAAACAGTGACCTATAGCCTTTTTCAGAACAAACTATATTCAAAGAATCATTTTTCCGGGGAAGTAAGTCTAGCTCATGGGAATAAAATTGTATTCATGAGCTTAAGGCAGTGTTCACCTTTCATTGGCCATGGGCACAGGGAAAGACAGGAAGGATTTAATGCAAAATAATACATTAGAAGGAACCCGCATAAGGTCTGTGCAAAGCTGATTCTTCATTAGCTTCATAGAAAACTCTCACATAGCAGGCCTGCTCACTAACAGACTAGAATAAGGGGAAGATTTTCAGGGTCAATGATAAAATAAAATTTGGATATGTCAAGTTGCCAAATTGAAAATGTCCAGTAACAAATTAGATGTATAAATCTTGCCTATAAGAGAGAAATTGGAGGGTAAAGTTGCTAATTTAGGACTTTTCATTTAAATTTAAATATACAGGAATGGCTTGGAGGGAGATCTGCACCTCATTATTAAAGATGGAAGCAGACTGTGGCATGGGAGAGATAGAGCAACAGGTTGTCTTCTCAACTACACACATTAATACTGGATTAAGAACCGTGGTAAAGGTCATTCCATGAGTAGCCTTAGTTCCTGATATCATTCCATGAAAAATTGGAAGCTACATTTCTAAATAGCAGTTTGACTATCTACAGTCATGAAGGCCGAACAAATCAAAGAAAGAGAAAGGTATTTCTGAGAAAGAATAATTGGTGCAATAAAATGTGTAAGTTAAAAGAGGTTCATTTACATGAAGATTGTGTTAACAAGTTTAAGCAAAGAGATAAGTTACTGCCATGAGCTTTGCATTCTGCCTGCTTTGAAAGGCTGGCAAGTTCCTTGCCTGGATTTGTTAATCTGAGAAATCAGAGCTGGCCCCAGAAAAGGCTATGCAGTAGCCAAGGTTTCCTTTCTATATCCCATTATACCAGACCGTGTCACGTCACACCTCAATAGTCCCCTGTCTTACGTAATCAGGGGTTTTCCTGCTCGTCTATGGGTTTTCAGGATTAGTAGAAAAATAATAGCACAGTAACCTTGTTTATATTAGTAAGTCATGCACTTCTATTTTTTTTTACCGAGTATTTATTCTCCATCACATGTTTTAAAAAGACTTTATCTTATTTATTAACTTATGTTTTTAATCTTTGCAGTATGGGGAACTAAACCTAGAGCTCTATACATAAATATATAGCCTTATACATACCTAGCAATTACTCTAACGTGAACTTATATTCCTAGCCATAGACTATATTTAGAGACTGTTCAAGATCACAAGAAATAGAACAAAAATTCTCACATAAATGCTGTCCCACACATGCCTGACACTTTTTTTCCAGTTGCCAATAATTCCCAACAACATGGTACATTGCTACAATCAAAATAACTCTGATGACATGAAGTTATCGCCCAGTGTTCACAATCTAAGCTCCAGTTTGCTGTGATGCACTAGGGAGGTAGGCGAGAGTATCCAGCATTCTTGTGACACACAGTGTGCATTCACTCTCATAAAAGTGCTTTGCATGGAACTTTTGTTGAACTATAAAAGCAACCAGGTAGACAGGTGGATGGTTTAGGTTTGTGGATATATACATCGATATAGGTAGAACAGTCAGTAGCAGATTCCATACAAAAATGCCTAGATTGGTAGGTAAAGTGAAGGAAGGGATGGAGGGAGGGAGGACAGAGAAAGTAAGGTGAATAATATATTAAACAGTGCAATAAAAGAAACTGGAAAGTGACGATGGCACTGCATCGATGGAGTAGTCATTAGTTGGAACATGGAACAAACACTGGGAAAATATGAAGGAACTGAAAAGAACACAAAGAATAAGAGAAATTATATTTGACAGGGTGAACAGCAAGTGTGTGGCAGATTGTATTTTCTGAAGCTGGCCAAGGCAGTGTATGCCGTCCAATATGTTCCCCCTACAACATGGCTCTGAAGCTCCTCTTGGAATCTAAGCACTTCTTTTTTTAAGTGCCTGCACTGACTGTGACAGAAGTAACACTAAGTGACTTTGGCAACAAGGTCATGAAATTGTAGATCTGTCTCTTCCCATCCTATTTCAGCTCTTGCTTTCTTTACTAACTTTCTATCTTATGACAGATCCCCTTCAGCTAGTGGGGAAAGCCAGCGTTTTATCACAAAGTCTGGAATGAGTTTCCAATCAATAGCCTCATTAACCAGATACATATGGGTCAATTTTTATGTATATATTCTTATAAAATACGTTATTTCAGTCCCAGTGTTACCATGACAATACAGACTACAGCTGTTGCCATTGGCTGCCTGTCAGAGGTTAAGCTCCATTGCTGAAGTCACCACACTTACAGGACACAGGACTCTGGTTATTAAAGCTAGACCTAAGCTGAAAGTCTTCTTTCAGTCTTGGTTTCATGGTTTCAGGCAGCCCCATGGAAGTTGTGTGATGTTCACAATTAATACATCGGTGATACCCATGAACCACAACAATGAATGATCAACATGTCAGTACACAGTTACTGGTACAGGAAGCAGCACTAATGTGTTGGTAGTTGTGTGATTAGACTTAAAGTCCACTCAGTAAGAGAGGGGCTGTACCTGATACTAGACCTAGACCTCCTTGGGTTGTAGTCAAGGATTTTAAAAGAGATTCTACTCCCATCATTTTTTGTCAAGCATGGCTCCCAACTACATCCTAAATTTGGACTTTATACCCACAGATAAGAATAGCAGACTCAGCAGATTGTATTTAAATATGTGTGTAAATATAAATGTAACAATAATAATTGGGGAAAAAGAGGCTATCACTTTGGAAGTGATTAGAGGGACATGGCAAGAGTTAGAAGAGAAGCTTGGGAGGGATTGGAAGGAAGGAAGGAAAGGGGAAATGATGTAATTATATTTAAATTACATGTATAAAATATTAACATATATAATCAAATGTATGAAAGAAAATGTGTTAATTTGGGGGGTTTCAGTGTCATCATCAGCAGAGTACAAATAAAAAAAGTAATGACCCCTCCGTAGTGATGCACCAAGGCTCAAATGATAAAGCATGTGAAATCATGTGAGAAAGCAATAAAAAAGTTTTAAAACTTTGTAATGATATGACCTCAACAAAAATTTCAAATTCTAGAGAAATTAGTAGATCAAGTGCTCTTTAATAATTGAATTTCCGTTAATGGATTTAACCAATAATTTGCAACACAGAGTTATTCACTAATTTCAAACATCTACATCCCAATACTTGCCTTCAAGTTAATTGTCAAATATATGAAGTGGCATATCTGGTGGAAAATTTGAAGACAAAAACCTGCATATTTTGCTAGGAGAAGATATCACTTTTAAAGAGAAAAGGGAGGCAAGAAAAAGGTAAATGTTTAAGTATTTTCTAGAAGCTTCTATGCTTCCGAGTAGCTCCAGGTATAATGATGTCAGAGAATATAATACTAGGAAAAAGCTTGTTCTAAAAGCACCAAAAACAAATATGTAATTTAAGTTGTAGAGTTAGTGTTCTTTTTGTTTTGGTTAAATAGCCTTACACAAATTGAAAGTAAAGCATGTTAAACAGCACTTTTTCTCTCAAACCCAGGAAAGACATTGAACAGAAATGTTTATGGGTGCACTATTTTCATGTTTCTCTTACAGTGGAAAGAACTGAGCCCACACCACCTTTCTGTCTTCAGAAAGATGATCATGTGGGTGAGCTGCTTCAAGTCACTTAACACTGTTCTTGTGTAAGACAAAACAAATGCTGTTATTGATAATGGTTAGTAACACCTGCCATCCATGAATTGACACATTTCATTTTCATAAAAACTCACAGGTATTTGGGTACTCATATCATCATTTTTGGTTGATGAAAAATTAAGACTTAAAATAATGTTAAAAATCCAGGTCAGTTTAGTTATTCAGAGATGTGTTGTGATTTAAGCTCCAGTTTTCTAAGATCCTAAAGCTTTAACATGAACATTATCTCACTTGAACACATTTGACACACTCCATACTTGGGCTCAGCTAAAAAACATAATAAAAAAGAAAAACAAACAAACAAACAAACAAACAAACAAAAAAGAACAAAAACAACCCTTAGATTTTTTTTTTTTAATATAAAACAAAATGCCTGAAACAGGATCTGTCCTTGGGAAATAGTGAAAATGAAGAAGGGGCTATCTGCAAAGGGTGCCCCCAAAATGGCAGGCTGGGGGAGAGGATTGGAAGTTCTAGGTAAGCCTGGGCTATACAGCCCCCTGCCATTTCTTTGCAACAGAAAGTAATAAGGTTGACAGAAAGTGGAGTACTTCTCTGATTCGCTGGTGACTTCCAAAGACCTGGATGTTTTAAGTTACTGAATTCTGTCCACATAATACTATGCCACTGTCCTCATCTTTGGTATAGTCCATAATTCTTCAAAAATTTGGATGTTTATTCAGGTTAAAACCACTCTAGGACATTACCCTATGTGTTCATTTCACAAATATCTTAAAAATCTCCTCCAGTGCTTTGTGCCAAGTGCCTGAATCCCATCATTAGACATTCATTCCTTGAGGTGGAGCTTGGTTCACACAACACCAGACATTCAGATTATAGAAATTTTTATTTTTCTCCTAGAAGTCTGGCTTTGAAGACACAGATTTCATGAGTCATCTACTTCATTATTTCTGATAATAATGGACATTTTGACTAGTGCATGTCCTAACGCAGAACTGAGGGCCGAGATCAGATAAAAGCCAAGCAGACTGGCACAAAAGAGCTTTCAAAGCCTATTTAATGACTGGTTTCTAAATATTTTACAGCTTTAGGTAGTGCCAAGTTGGGCAGAAGACAGTCCAGAGGCAGTAGAGTACAGATCACTGTCCTTCATCTCAGTACTTAGCCTCGAAGTGAAAAAGTCAGTAGCTGATTTTATTTTCTTAACTTGCATCAGTGGGTTCTATCTTATACAAGTCAGTCTCCTCTCCTCTCTTTTCCTCTTCTCTCATCTCCTTCTCTCTCTCTCCTTTCTTTTAGTTCTTCCTTTTCTTTTTTCTTCTTCCTCTTCTTCCTATTCTTCTTTCCCTTCCTCTTCTCCTTTTCCTCCTTTATTTTCTTTTTGTTCTGATAATCTCCTCCTGTTGAGAAGATCATCTCTGAAACACACAAGTCCCTCAGCACTTGTGACATGATACATTTCACTTTCACTTGCCAATTCTGTTCTATAGGGTACTTTATGTCCCTAGGCCCTCTACAATTCCATCCATCATGTGCTTTCTGGACCCATGTGTCTACTCTTTGAATGTGAGAACCACTGCTAAAGAAACAAACCTCATTTATTTTATCTTAAACCTTCCCTGCTCTATGTAACTTCAATTTGTGAAAGTCATCCCCATACTATAAATGTCTTCTTGCATGTTTCCAGTGCATCATTCTCAAAACCAGCCCCGTGATCATCAGTAACCCCACACACTCCCTACACTGACTCTCTCAGAAAGGGGTATTCCTACTTATGCTGCTACTCAATTTCTCAGACTGTGCTGTGAAACCTCCCACTGTTATATTTCTACAAAAAAAACCATTTTTCACTTCTTAATATTCTGTTTATTAAAAGTGTCTATAATTCATCAACTTAACTTCACCCCTTCTTTGTATCTCTCTGTTCCCAAACACCATCACTTTCCTCAATATGGACTCTGGTATCCTGAAGTTTATGTACTTCAATACAATCCTTCCCATCAAATTCTGGATGAAAGGAAAAATAGAAATGTAGAAAAATAGAAGAAAAAAACTGTAAAAGATCAAATGACATGGCCCTCATCCACTTCTGCTTTATTTCCAGTTTCTTTCTACTCATTTTTCTTGTTTAGGAAATCATGGGATTTTGGAAATGCCAGGACCATGGGATAGCCTCAAAGGAAAACTGCATACATAGAGCACAAGTTGTATAGGAGAGGGTCTATGTGTGCTTCAAGGAACAGAGTTGAAATAAAGCCTTTGCACAAGCATGCTGGAGTTGAAATGATGCTATCATCAGCCTAGAGGGCAGAGAGCAGGACTTGATGCTCACTCTGTAGGGTTCAGTCATGCTTTGGGCCAATATCTCATTTCTATAGCTCTCTTCTTTCCTATTGGAATGGGAATGTTTACTGTGGGCCATTGTGTGTTCAAAATGTGTATCTTATTATAAATTTTCTAAAAGCTGTCAAGCAAATTCTTTGAGTTCTAGAAGACTTTGCATGCTGGACTACTGAAGGAGTCGGAATATTGAAGAGTATCAGGGCTTTAAGACATACATTTTCCATTATTAGATAAAAATGAAACCTGAGGGACAGGAGTACAATGTTATTATTTGAATAATGACTGTGAGTGTCAATGTGACAAGGGAATGATTGTGATTTTTGGGATTTAGAGTCAACAAATTGACACACAATTGTATCTATGATGGATTGCCCAGTGAAGTCTACATGAGATGGGAAAATTCATCCTGAATGTGGGTAGCTCTGTCTCACAGTCTAGGGTCATGGGCTGAATGAAAATGCAAATGCAAATTGAGTACCACCATTAATGTCTCTCTGCCCCTTAACTGTGGAAGCAATGTGCTCAGCTACTTTGCTCTTGTGCTGCCACACCTTCCCTGACGTAACGACTTCTATCTCTTTGAATTATAAAACAAAATTAACCCTACCTCCATTAAGTTATTTGTCAGGCATTTGATCACAGGGATGAGAAAAGTAATTAATTTAGGGGGATTCAGAGACAGAAATCTGTTGTTTAAATATGTTCCAGGAATTCATTACTGGACTGCATATGCCCAAGAAAAATGTTTTGGAATGTAGAAATCTACAGTTAGGAATGATTAATGTCATGATAAAAGGACAAGTTGTTCCTTCTTCAGCCCTTGACCTCGACAATTCATCAGCTTGGCATTTATCACATTCTAGCAACTTCATTTTGGACTTTGAGGACTGTGCATGAGTGTGCTTTCACTGGTAAATCACTTAGCATTGGGTATGTTGTTATAGTGTCACAAAGTAGACTCAGAAAAACCCAGCACTATTACATAAGACAACAGCAAAAAATCTGCTTTAGAGAGATAAAATGTAAGTTTCTCATTCAGTATACTATTACTTGTATATATGTTTCAGGTCTATTTTGTATTGGATTTCCAACTGGTGTCCTCTTCCCTAGGGAAGACCATTTTTTAGTTATTTTTAGTTCTTTGTATAATGTTGAAACCTTGTGATCGTTCTTCATTCGTTTTAGAATGTCCGCTTTTTTCCTCCTTGTTGAGCTCATGTTTATGCAGTCATATTGGTGAGACTTTGTAGGTGAAGATTTTAACATTTCCAGGAGACACAGGCTCCCAGCAAACTCTCTGGTCCTCTGGTTGTTAAAATTATTCTACCTCTCTTCCATATGTTTCTTGAGCTTTAAGACAGAGTTGTTTTGTTAGGTGTATCTACTAGAACTAGATTCCACAATTCTACAGTTTGATTGTCAGTGGTTTTATATAAGGCTCATCATCATTTGCAAAGCAATGTTTCCTTGATGAGGGTGAGGTCAACATTTATCTGTGGTTATAGGAACAAATATTTAGAATGTCATTAGGAGTTATGGTGGTTTACTACAGTGTTAGCTGTAGGTTCTCCATCAAGGTCCATATGTATATACATATATGCATGTAAGAAAAATTAATGAAAAAGTGGCCATGAATTCTCAAGTGTATATATAAGAGGATTTGGAGGGAGGTAAGGGAATGGCAGAAATGATGAAATTGTAATCTCAAAAATAAATAGTTAAGAAATAATGTAAAAATGAAGCCCCTCCATTTTGTCAATGGTTACACATTAACAAAAAGTGAAGAAAAAAAAAGCAAGAAGAACAAATGAAGAGGTCCTCATTCCTTTCTCTGAACAGTTTTGTCTGGATAGGACATGCTTGAGTAGCCACATTGTAAATGTGAACAGGGCTGAGGCCAAGTTGAGACCATATAGTAACTCAGCAATCAATGGAAAGGACTTGTGTCCAGGTAACATCACTGAACCATGTGGCTTTCCTCATGAAGCTTGTCTACCTGTAGAATTCTATACACTCAAGATGAAACATGCTATTTTTTACCAATTAGGATGGACATATTTGCTACCATTGCAGGAAATAGTGCCAAGGACAAGGGGTAGACAAAGACATCCACATAAACCTATTGTAATTAATTTAAATAAAAGACTACTTGGGAAGTGACAGAGCTTCACATTTAGGAGATTAAATCAATGGAACAGAGCTAGAGAAAAGAAAGCACTGTATATGGAAAATCATAAACTTTAGATGTGACATTAATAAATACATGTAACATCTAAACTGCAAAAACAGTACTGTGGAAAACCAGAGGACAGAGTACAAACCAGGAATGTAGGCAGTAGGAAGTGTTTTATATAATATGAAATGGCACGGCAGATAAAACCAGATAGGTCATAGAGATATAACAGACACTCAAATGTTGGCATTCTTTTATTTTTCCTATTTTATTGGGTTCTTTCTTATATCTCTACTTTCCTACTCCACCCATATTCCACCTTAATCCCTTCCCATCCTGTAAGAAGAGAAAAGTTAGAGGAGAGAGGGGGTGTAGTTCTCATTCAGCCAACAGAATAGACTGTTTTCTGGCGATTATGGACACTGAGTTCCTTGGGGGAAAGTCCAGTCTTTGTTCTCAGAATATCTCCAATGTCTTCTTGTCAAACCTTAACAATATTAACCAGAAGCAGAAACTAGTACAGTTATAAGACACCTCTACTACCAATTAAGAACATAAGCTTTGAATAATGGTTATGCGACTAACACGGGCTTCAGCAGCCATTAAGATGCTATGAATTAGCATCTTACTTAAGGTTTCTGTGCAATTACTATTACAGAGAAAGTGAGGAAATATAAAATGCATGTTTTGTAAAATATACATCAAGATATTACCTCGTTTACACTATTGTCACAAGGAATGAATTCATAATCACACCTGAGATACAGCACATAGTGGTGCTTGGTGTACAGTGAATCCTGTCACTGCTCTTGGAGCCTATGTACTGAGTTCAGTTTTTGCACCTTTCCTAAGATAAGATTAAAAATAACACTGCTGCTTGTATTCAAATTGTTAAATATTACTAAATTGGCATTTTCCTGCCCCTTGCTATGAAGGAGAACATGGAGTATTCTTACAGCATGCACCGTTTAGAACACCAAAGCTTGCACTGATTCTGAATTAAGAAGTCTTAGACTTTTTAAAATTATTTTTCTCCACTTCTGCAACATTAAATAACACTTATGAAATACATTTGTACGATATTGCTTCATATTAGTTTGTTTCTATGATACATTAAAAGAACAAATTTGCAAAAGTTATATTGCTTTCTAGACTTTTTTCCCTTTCTAGTCTGTTGTCAAGTAATATATTTCCCATTGAGATTGGCCTAATAGGTAATCATTTCACATTTTCTACAAAAAAGGTGCAGGATTTGCCTATCATAATATTTCTTGTAGAGGAAACGAAATTTTAAATTTTACAAAAACAAAACAAAACAAAAAAAAAAAAACAAAAAAAAAAAAAAAAACCAATGGTGACTTTTTTTTTCATTACGTGTTTCTGAAGTCCCAGAGTGGCCTCATTCTCAGGATGTAGCTGAAGATGACCTTGAACTCTTGATCATCCTTCTTCCACCTCATAAGTGCTGGGAATTATAGACATACAAAGTTATGCTTAGATTGGCTGTGCATATAATTTTTTTTGTTTTTGTTTTTTGTTTTGTTTTATTTTGCTTTGTTTCTGTTTTTGTTTTGGTTTTTTATTTGTTTTTGAGACTGGGTTTCCCTGTATACCCCTGGTAGATCAGGCTGGCCTCGAACTCAGAAATCTGCCTGCCTGTGCATATTTTAACATGTAATCTAATCCAGTAACTTCAGCCTTTAAATAAGAGAGTATTGTCCAACTCAGTACCTTCGGATGATTAGGTAAAGCTCACCTGATTTGTAGTTCTTCTATTCAAATACAAATACCATCCAAAACTGTCTCCATGGAAACATCTAGAATAATATTTCACCAAATACTTGCATATTATATTATGGCCCAGCCAAGTTAACCTCCAGCCATAATAGTCATGGAAAAGTGTAAATATGCTTTTCTGAAACCAGCCAGGCTAATTTATTTGATGAGCTTTAAAATAGTTGTGTGTGTCCACATTCAGTGACCAGAAATCAAGGTGTAGAGAGGCAATGAATGTGAATACATGTTTAGTCAGATTCATGTTAAATAAGTTCAAATATGTATAGTAACTCTGTGTGTCATGCAACTCTAATGTGTTCCTTAAAGTTAAAAGAAAAAGATAACACCAAAATAATTGTTATGACAAACTGTATTCACATTCCTAATAGTATATGAATTCTGAGAAATATTGTGATTACCACCAGCCAGCTCTTGCCCAAGGGACACTTTCGGTCCACCTAGGTAATCTGTGAGTCTGCCGGCCTATAGCATCAGCATGTCCAAGCACTGTATTTGCTTTCATTGCTATGCTGTTATATATCATAGGCTTACGTGGGAAATGTGACGTGCTACAGGTGGAGTTTCTGCTTAGAGTATCACAAAATCCAAACTGAGGAGCTAGTATGAGTACTTATCTGTTGGCTCAGGGGACCAATGTACTTCTAAGGTCATTTGTGTCATTGACACACTTTAGGTCTGTGAGATTATGAACTATGCTTCCTATGATATCAGTTCCTGTGGTTTCAAAGTCTTATTACCAATACTACTTTAATTTTAGGCATAATATTTATTATACCAAAAAGTAATTTTGTAGGGTGTCCTTTTATTTTCTCTCTCTCCCCACCCAAGATCTGATGAGCTAGCTGAATTTGAGCTTGTTAACATAATCAATGATGATCCTCAACTCCAGAATACCCTTCTTCCACATCCTAAGAACTGGGATTTCAAACCAAACCCTACTTATACTGTGCTGGGGACTGAGCCCAGGGCCTAAAACATGCTAAGGACTCACCATACCCTTGCACCTACATCCAGAGCTGCTTTCTGGTTATTTATAAACTAATTTCACCTGTGTGTTTTAATAAACATTACCAATAGACACCTCTGGTAATATGTCTCTGGTGGTTAATTTCAATTATCAAGTTAATGATATCTAGAACCACCTGAGAGGTGGGCCTCAGACATGCCTGTAGAGGATCATTTTGGTTAAAGTAGCTGAGATAGGAAGGCATTTTTAAAATGTGAATACCATTTTCTAGGTTTGGATCCTTGACTATCTAAAACAGAAAGGCAACGTTATCATTCATAGTTCCTTACTTCTTGCTTGTGGATATGATATGGCTTGCAACTTCAAACTTCTGTTCTTATGACTTCCCCATTTTGATGGAGTGTATGATGGAGTGTAACCTTAAGCTGTTTAAGGCTATGAACCCTTTCTGCTTTAAGTTGCTTTTGTCACAAATCTATAATCACAGCAAAAGAAACAGTAACTAACTCTCTCCCAAACAATAGCTACTGGAACTAGAAAGTGAGAAAATTTCTCATCTTTTATAATACTTTATCAAGAATTAAGTTGTCATTTTAATTTTAATTTTAATTGGACAATTTTCAGAGGTAAACTCATGTGACAATTGCTAAGACACATATGCCATTTCAGAAAAAGTGGGAGCATTTTAGATAAAAATGTAGAGGAGATGAGTATAGGGCTTAAAGATTTAGTTGAATATATCCATACATTAAAAAAAGAAAGAAAGAAAAAGTTAAAGAAACAATCAAAATACCCCAGGAAGAAAGAAATGATTCACAAATTCACCCTTTTTTTTTTTAAAGGGATGTTTTATTCAACAGAAGCACAGAATAGAGTACATTTGTGAGAAAGGACATACAATCATGGAAGTGTGCTGGGATTAGATCACACAGAGCATTCATTATCTGAGGCAGTATGGAATGTTCAAAACCTTTAAACATAAGGATGCTAATACGTGAATTGTTAGCTATCTTTAATGGCTACATGCCATTGAACAACTCTAAAAGAAATACAATATTGAAAGTATAGCAGTTAGTCTTAGAGGAAACAAATTTCACATCCACATTTGCTATGTAAATCAATAACTTGTTTCTGTGTCCACCATCCCTCTATATTTTGTACAATGTTACTCAAGATTCCTACACAGTCACCTTGCATATGTCCATTCATCCCTCTTTTTAAAAATTTTAGTAGCAAATTTACTTTAAGAATGAAGAACACTTTGGTAGACTGAAGAACCATAAAAATAGGACCTGGAGATGGATATCATAATGTGTGAGCAGGAATAATGGGAATTTCTGTAGTGAGGAAGGTAAGAAGAGACACATAGAAGAAAGTGGTTTAAAGTGATCGCCTGGTAGGTACAAGTCCCTAGGCTGAATCTCCAGTAACAAACACACACACACACACACACACACACACACACACACACACACACACAGAGAGAGAGAGAGAGAGAGAGAGAGAGAGAGAGAGAGAGAGAGAGAGAGAGAGAGAAGTATACAGGAAATAAGATTGTGTGTTTGTGTTTGAGTTTGTGTTTGAACCTGATGTCTAATGTCATGTAGAGATTAGACAAGATGTCCTATTCCTTGAATGTTAAGATATGTTGTAGATTTTGATGTTGACACAATGACTAAAATAACATAAGAAAGACCAATCTGCCAGTCATATGTGGATTAAGTTTGTGAATATGAAAGTGAAACAAACACAGGCTATTATGGTAATCTAGGTATGGAATGATGGTGGTCTAATCTAAGTCTCTTTTTTCTTGCCCTCTTCTTCTCCCTCTTGCTCTCACTTTCCCTCTGTGTTTGCTCTCTCTTATGATACAAATGTATGGGAACAACCACTTCTATAAAGCCTTTCAAAAATAATACAAAAATGAGGGCTTGCCAACTTGGAGATTAGCAGTTTAGCTGGACAGAGGCCATGGGCCAGTGAGTCACCAGAGTCAGCTGGAACAATGTGTGCAGACAGTCTCACTTTGTAGTCAGTTGCAGTATACCTGGAAGGGAGGGTAAGGCCATCATCAAAAACTATGCTGAATAACTCTGTGATGCCATAGACTATGGAAACCTATAAAACTAAAGCTTATGACCCAACTAACAAATAAAATTATATGGTGAGAAAAGGAGCAACCTGCACATACACACACACACACACACACACACACACACACACACACACACACACACTTGTAGCATCAATTAATTAAAAACAGGTTGAATTTATCAAGATTTACAGAAAACTAAAGTTTCTGTAGTCATTCGAAATTACAAGGGACTTCCCCAATTTAATGTCACAGACAAGGTTTTTACTTTAAGAAACAAGAAGAAAAGATTTTAATGTTATTAAGCACCCTAAATGTTCCTGTATGCACGTTCTTTTTCTATTTGCTTTTTCTGAATGTTTCTGCCTGTGTGATCTGTTTGCTAATGTAGACAGTGTAATAAAGGCTTACAAGATGAAGGTGCAGCTTCCTATTTGTATTCTTGAGCACAGAGAGTATCTGCTTTGGAAGTCTATCTGGATCAGCACCTGAATTTATTTAGATTATTCTGACATTTCAAAGAACCCCTGGCTTCCCTCTCCTTTATCCCTCCTGATCTTTGAAGAAGTGACAGAATTTACTTTGGCTAAAAAAGTCACTGAGGGACAAGGTTAGTCTCAGCAGCAAGTTCTCTGCATCATCAGTCTAACAGATGAGAGGGATAGGCTGTTGTCAGAATAGGCTGTTCTCCAAGAAAGGTCCCTAGGTCATCTATGAAGGCTCAAGAGAGGCAGTTGAGGATGTACACTTGTGTTTATAGCTCACTGCTTTCCTGAGGAATAGAAGAACAGTTAGAAAGAGGAGCTAGCTATCACCCATTCAGAAAACAATCAATATAACATTGCTTCTGTGTATTTTGGCCCCTATTTTATACAAAACATGGTGTCTGTCTTGTGCAACATTTCTCCATGTGGATTAAGTGCATAGTTTATAGTAACCATGTGCAGCTGGTGGTTAATTTCACACACCCTAACTTTTCAGAGATCTCTTTACACTAGAAACATGTTCTTATTCAGATGTAAGAACAAAACATTACTATATGTTTCAGGAGTGAAGGGGAAGCGGAGATGGAGATGAAGAGAATTCAATTGTATACTCATTATTAAATGCTATTTGAGTCTATTCTTCTGAGGAAATTTTTCTCCTGTGAAATGAAAACAGAACTTACAAATAAGTGGACCATGGTAAGAATAAACACTGATCTATGATGATGTGTTTACTGGCCTACATCAAAATGAGAAGGAAAAGAACAGTATAAGGAGATTTCCATAAAGTCAAAATGATTTAATTTAGAACATCCCTTTTATTTTTATTGTTTGTTCTTTGTCCTTTTGTGTGTTAGAATGCCATTACTTCTATTAAATAATAATAATGGTAAGTATTTGATGGATGTGTTTTTAATGTCTCCCTCTGGCAAAATAAAATGTTGGCAAGTATATGTTCTTGTTGAACCTTACAAATCTTACAAGTCATGGAAATAAGACGGAGACAGCTGTTACAGGCAACCAAGGCCTATCTGGGGGCTTATTTTGGACCCCTGACTCTCAAGTTCGGCTTCAGCTACTAAATTGGTAGAATACTCTGAATATATGCCTGGAGACATGGATTAGTTAACAAAGTGTCTGCCACTCAAACACAAGGAAACTGTTTTCAACCCATAGGATACTTATTAAAATCTGGGTTTGGTGGAGCACACTAGGCAGGCAGAGACAGTCAGGTCCCTCAGGTTAACTGGCCAACAAAGTGAGCGAATTCTGGGCTCCAGTGGGAGATAATTCCACAAAAAGGACAGAGGTTAGGTCCAGTAAAACAGCACTTTATTGACCTCTGGCATCAAAATGACATACATATGCATGCATGGGCACACAGGCACATTGGCTTACACACTCATGAGCACACACCAAAAGAAACACCCTGAAATCAGTCACCAAGTGTTTCTGGTCTTTCATTTTAACCTGAAAAAAAAAAGCAAAACAAAACAAAACACAAGAAAACAACCAACTAACCAACCAACCAACCAACCAACCAAACCAGGAAGCATCACATCAGGAATTTGAGCCAGATGTCCTCTAAGGTGGAGTGTACCTGAAACACTGTCTTTTGTGGCTCAGCTGAGATCTTTTCACAGGGAGGCAAGAAGGCGGACAAGAATGCCTGTGGCTCCTGACAAGCACAGAGTTCTACCCAGGCAAATTATGGGATCCCTGCCTCATAAGCCTCCTTGAAAGCCTGCTAAAGAAACTGTGCTTGGTAAGTGAGCGATCATCAAAGGGAAGATGTGCTGCTAGTGCAACTTGTATGTACATGGTGAGGTGGCATGTAACACCTTCTGAGTCATGCCGACAACCGGCCCCATCTCCCGACATGACTAATACTCCTTTGTTCAGTCCTTATGTGCAGCCACATTAGAGATGTGCAGTCAGGCTGATTGATATTTGGCTTTATCACCTTAATACTTCTATAAAATACCCGTCTAACCTGCTCTAATCGGTTGGTAAGTAGGAGGTGAAATTGCTTCCAATGAGTAAACTGAAATGTTTTTCTTGATTTACTACCTTGGATTGGGAAAAAGAGTAACTAAGGTCAAGGCGTAATGGAGACTATACTAGTACATATAAAAAAACTGAGAAGTATTTGATATATTATAGTATTGATATATATTGATATAATATAGTATTCTTTAAATAGTTCATTCTTTTAAATGTTAAATATATATAGATAAAATATATAAGTAGTCATATATATATATAATATATATGTAGTCATATATGTAACACTACAATCTGAACTGGGATGCCATGTTCTTACCAATTGGTTCTTTGTACCAGAGACAGTCTCCTGCATCAAAGCATTAAAGTGGATATTCCATTTTAAGAGTCTTGAACATGTGACATTGCACAATGCCCTCAAAGAGTACATAACTGGATATCATATGTGTATGTAGTAGGGTTGCTGTTATTTTTTAATGTTTATAGCTACTATACCACTATTAATGATGTAAGTGCCATGTCTTTCTGAAGGATATCCTGTATTGCACCTCACACAGAAAAAAAAAACTGAAAAAGAAAAAAATGCTTCCGAATATAATAAATCAAGAAGAAAACATACCTAAAATAAAATTCTAAGACTTGTAAACTTCTGTAAAATAAGTAAAAACAGGAAATGTAAAACTTGACTTAGGTTTTTTTTTTTTTTAAGAAAAAAACACTAAAGTCTAACCATGTTCTTCTAATGTTTGCACATTTCAGAGCAAACATCCAAATTCATACTTTGGTTACCAATGGGATAGATGTGCATGGGTTTCTATGTACCTTATATAGAGACTTCTGATTCAATAAATTTTTAGTAAAAAATTTCCATGCTATCCAAAAGGTAAGACTTCCTTGTAATATTTGAGAGGAGATATAAGCCGACTGAGAAGCCAGCCGGCCATATCCTCTTTTTCATAAAGATATAAATGAGCCAGTTGGAGCCAACTTCTGAATACTTTTCTCCCATTTGATGTATCCATATCTGATGTTTTCAGAAAATACACTAAATTCTAAATATTTCGAATAAGGGTTAAGAAAACACACACACTCATTAAAGAAAGACATTATTTCTGAAATTCTAATATATTATTTTACTAAAAACAAAGGTAAAGAAGTTTTTCCTGAGTTGCTTAAATGTGTTCTTACTATATCTATAATGGAAGGCAATATATGTTTCTCATCTGCCTT
This sequence comes from Montemys delectorum, assembly GCA_019843815.1. Taxonomy (NCBI): domain Eukaryota; kingdom Metazoa; phylum Chordata; class Mammalia; order Rodentia; family Muridae; genus Montemys; species Montemys delectorum. The sequence goes on from JADRCD010230117.1 coordinate 38,100, forward strand.
TTAATCTGAACAAATGATTTCTTTCATTTGAGAAGCCAAACATAAGTAATTTGAGCAATAATAAATCTATTCTTTATATGTATTTGTCTACCAGTAACAGTCTAAACTATCTTTAAAATTTACTTTCTGTAAGCATTTGAATTATATTATTAGATATGAATTTAATACTGTTAAAGTAGCCTCATTAAATACTTTCTGCAGATAAAACTAAAATATAATTGATTCTTTCCATGATACCACCAAACATTATATCGATTATCTACTTGGAAACATAATTCAATGATATATAGCATGAAATATAACCATGTATCTAATAATCATTTGTTATATTTCTGCTTACTCATTTGCCCTACTTTTGGTCCTGTAGATGATACAGAAAACTTTTTAGGTACTGATCACTATGGAATCCTTTCAAAAAAAAAGCCTGGTTGGTTCTTCAGTTTTGAGCATAGGAGGAATTATATCAATTAGCTAATTGTATCTGGGGCATATATGTGGATGTGATGCAACACAGGAACTTCGCAAGGAGGACTCTTGACATGACTACTCATCTCCAAGTTAGAAGCAAGAGTCCAACAGCAACATCTGACAGATGTTGAAACAGTTGAGGAATAGAAAGAGCAGTCAAAAATATTCTGTAACATGTAGTAGATATTGATGACAGTAGGCATGAATATAGATAGGTTCTTAGGGCTAGAACTTTGAAGAAAGTATAGGGGATGCTAAAAAGAACATTCTCAGATTGAACATGGAGAACAACTGCAGGAAGGCAACAATAGCTGAAGAAATGTTTTTATGGGGTCATTGCCATTTTCCAAATCATAATTTGGAAGACTGTGAAAGAAGGTCTTGACTGTGAGGGTGTATATCAGAGAAGAGAGGGATGCCTACAGTTCTCACTCAGTCAATTGGTAGACCCTTGGGTAACCACAAGGAGACAAATTCAGGAGAATTTTCAGGAGTTCACTTTGAATGTTTGGCTTTTTAAGGTGCCTTTGAGACACTCAATTGGTGATGACAAGAAAGCCTTGAAAAACTTGGTCTCAGGGCACAGAAAAGAGGTCTGGGATGGAGATATTCATTTCAGACTAGTTTTATAGATGGTAATTGAAGACATGTGAGTATATGAGATGGGCAATGGAGAATGTATACAGTAGGAAAGAGATAATGGGATAGAGCTCCTAGAAACTCTAGGATCTAAGGAGAAGACAAAGAAGAAATAAGAGGTGGGAACTGAAAAAGAGTGAGGTCAACTCAGAAATGTAAAATTGGGAAAGGAATCCATGTAAGAGAGAGCTAGGAAGAGAATTAATCCAAAGGAATAAACTTGGTTGAGAAATCAATTCTAGTTCCAGGTGTTTTTTTCTTTTATTTGTTTTTGTTTTTCAATAGAAGTAGATCAACTGAGGAGTGAGAGGCTTGTCTTGGCTTCAAAGAGATAACAAGTGGGAGCAATGGAAATATCATAAATGTCTAGAGTACCATGCACAAGTGCTTCTTATGGTTGGCAAACGTGGTCTGAAGCAAGTAGAAAATTGATGTCATTGATGGTATGGATCTGCAGAATTCCTAGTAATAATTTTTTTTTGAACAAAATTGGTGTTTGACTGTGTTCTGGAGTTACTCAGTTTAGCAATGACATTAAGAAAAATCCGATTTCCTTTATGCATGTTTTGTTTGGCTGGTACACAGCAACTATGTATGACAAAGAAAAGGCTAATTTCCTGTTCTCTTGAGCATATGAGTGCTTGCCCCTGGCCTAACAACTTAACACACGAGTGTATTCAGAGAAGAGTCTCAGGATCTGCTCTTGCTGAATTGGCTCTGCCCAATCCCGGCCACTTCACAGAGATCCAAGAATTTGGCCTTAACGAAAATTGGACCTTAAGGCAAAGGAAGATATTGTTCTTTCTTCTTTGGGGTGACAAAATGGCCCATCTGTTAAAATACTAAGCAAGAACTGGGACAAATGTCATAGACACTTAGCAGTTTAAAACTGGAGATAACTTGGACATGGCATAATTATTACTTCCATCTAATTGCTTTTCCAAAATATTCACATATTTTATACTTATTTTCCATACTTCCTTCAGAACATAGTATTTATAATTTAAACTTCCATAAAAAATAAAATAATATTTTAGTACCATATTACATTACCAATTTCCTGTAAATAATTATCTTTGTTCCATTTACTATTCATTTCACTAATGAAGTTCCTGACACTATGCATGTTTTATTTTCTTGTTTTGTTTTTGAAATTTTTACTAATGCTTTTTGTTGATTGAAAGAGGTATTTTCCAATTTTATTTTAATGTTTTATTTTTTTCATTTTAAAGTGTTAAGGATTTAACTCAGGTCTACTTTTGCTAGGTGAAAGCTCTGTGACTTAGCTGTAGTTCATCTCATCTTTCTACTTTTAATATCTTATAAAAATAAAGTATCCATGCTTAAAAACATATTGCATTTTCTTAAAACTATTTAAATTATGTGTACTAGTAATGAGAACTTTTAAATAAATTGATGAATATTTATAGACAATAATTAAAGTCTCTGATTATTTGAGCATCTTCAGAGGTTTTGCCTGACCACATTCCCATTCTTTTGTAATGTCGAGAGTAGTAGACAAAAGACGCATGATAAGCCTAAAGTTTTTAGATGGTCTCTTTAGCCATAGTACCCCTTGCCTTTGTACATATATTAACATTGTTGGACTCTGAAAAATATTTTAGTTTTAAAATAAACACTAAAACTTCCTATGTTCTTGGGGAAGTGTGTGACCTCCCATGTACTATATACATTTCAAAAATTTAGATAATGTTTTATATTCATAGATGCATGCCAGGAGCCATAAGATGTAATTCTGTACATTCTGATAAGAGTTTGTATTAAGTGACACCAGAGAAGTGACTTGAATCAACCAGTGATTAAAATGCACTTTCTTCTTACTACATTATGAAAATATCCTCTCATTTGTCTGGGAAATTGTTTGTTGCAATTTCAGAGTATCTGCCTGTAATTGACAGCTTGCTTAGTACTTTTAAATTTAATTACCCATAATTCTGTCAACAGAAATTAGTCATATTTATAAGTATTGACTTTTGGCTTAAGTCACATGTCAAAGATTCAATGCATGTGGCTTTCTTTGTGTTTTTTTGATATAGAGATGTGGGACTCCAGGTATATAGCCCTCCCCTGCATTCATCACGGGTGTTGGAGAGATCCAGGCAGTAATGCAAAATGGAAGGAATGAATAAGATGATTCAAATGAAATTTAGTGAAAAAAAGAAAAAGGGATAATTTCTGTGTCTCATCATAGGTGTAAGGTGGACCAAGATTAGTGATTGATGCTAATTTAATTTTTGTGCTTTCTGTAGTTTCTATTATACTTGGACTATTTTTGCTAGTACTATTAATATATTTAAGGGGAAAATTATTATTTCCTAATAAGAAAAAAATTATGCACTCAGCTAATTTTCTCAGAGGAGAAAAAAAATATCTCCATTCTATATCAAACCTGAAGACCAAACTGTAAAAGACAAACTTTAGATGAGAAATCTATTTTGATCTATTTTTAACATTTAAATTTGAACAATGCAAAGCTAACTTACTTCGGCTTATGCTTGAGTCTTTGACTAAGATTTCCTCATGCTGGTCTGAGTAAAGATTGTACAGATTCTACTTTCCACACCTGAGATTTGGCGGTGTGAACTTTTCTTACAAATTGAAGAGAACTTTTTTCACTGTTGATGAGTCACGCAGAATCCAGTCTTCAAAACTAAACTTTCTCGTCCACATACAACTTTTTCAAATATTCCTGAATTCACCTAATTAATATCCACCCCTTTCATCAGCAATTCTTCCTTTTCCCAATTACAACCCTCTTCTCATTGATGATGATGAATCTTGCTAGATAAACACTTAGATAGAGTGGACAGAAATTCAGGTTAGATGACTTGAGTTTCAGGCATGTCTCTGTCGCTTGCAGCTCACTATCTTTACACCTGTCTTCCATGTCACACTGAGGAGTGAGCCTGATGTGCCCACACACTTAAACAGTCTCCATGGAAAAATCTCTCTAAGTGTGATTATTGTTTCTAGTAGATTCAAAAGACTGAGAACATGTGTTATTATATAACTGCCTTTATCTCAGATCATAGAGTCTAAATTAAAAAGAACATTTGAAAGTAAGGCATCGGGCAGATTGGCAGCAGTTACATCTGCCTGAATAATAAAATAGGAATGGGATGGAAAGAAGAATGAAAGAAGTGCAAATGCCTTCATATATTGCTGTGAGACTTCAAGTTGTGTGCTAAATAGGTTCACACTTATTTTTCCTTTGGCTGTGTCAGTTGCAGAATAATTTGTGCATTCTCTTTGCTTGTTTTCGGTTTCACTAAAAAGTCTCATGTTACGAAACTAAATTTCTTTCTTCCTCTCTGTCATAATTGTTAAATGTGAGTTAGACACTAACTAGTGGATACTGCCTTTATATTACTAAAGAAGAGCATATGAATGCAGTTATTTTGACAGACTTAGATCAGCAAATATCAACTGATCAGTGGCCATATACAACATATTGTACTTGGCAAACACAAAAGAAGCTATTAAAAGAAAATAACATAAAATCCCTGGGGGAAAAACACATTTTGAAAGGTAGATGATATAAGCACACAAATAAATAATATACTGAGCTAAAGGGCAAGTGTATGGAGACTTCAATTAAAATGCCGTTAGCGTTGAAAGAGGAGAGGATGCTATGTGGCCATGTCAACATCTGAATGTTTGATGGTGGTTGGCAGAAAGGATCTGAGATATTTATTTTAGTACTTTGCTTGTCTATGAAGTGGCAAGAGACATGAAGTTTTATGAATTTTGATAAAAGGGAACACATATCACCCATTTTTAATTCACCTAGAGCATGGTGTTCGCCATGTATCATGCAAGGAGCAGAACTGTAGGAAAAGAGAAAAGAGCAACTGCTCTGGAGCTGCTTTCAGAGCATAGGAAGAGAGGGAAGAGAACACAAGCCATCATGTCAGGCTTGTGGGAACTGCCAGAGAGAGGGTGTGCTCAAGACTCCTAGGAGAGTTTGATGGAAATGATGCTGTGTGCGAAAGAGCTCAGATGACCAATGGGAGGAAGATCAAAGAATATTTTCCAACAAAGTGCTCATCTGCCCAGCAACAGCTTTGGAAAACTTAACATGACAAGAGAGGTCAGGATAAATTGAGATGATTTTAAATACACAAACGCATACTGAGGACTTCATAGGAATACAAAAAATGTTTTGCATGGTTTTACTTTTAAGCCTCATAATTTTTCTTGGAAGTAGATGTTATGATTCTCATTTTATAGATGAGGAAACTGATACTTAGAGGAGTAGAACAAGCTATTCAAGTAATTATAGTCAAGGACTGACTGGGCTGGGAGGTCAGCCCTGACAATGACATTGAAGGCTGTATTCCTGTAATCTACCTTCTCCTGTATCTTTGTAGGGATGGTAACAAAGCAGCCCGTGATGGATAGCATCAGAGCAGAAATGTATGTGAGGAAGAGAGAATTAAATGGCAAAAAAATTAAGGAAGAGATCATGGAAGTACCAAGATCTTTCTGTAACAAAATGCATCCTTATGGGAGGAAAATTTCTTAAGAGATTTAATCTACTTTCAGAGGTAACACTTCGACATTCATGAGGGGAGACCTCTGTAGTATACCCTCCCCCTTCAAATATTCTGCTTGTTCAACATTGCATCTTTGAAGACCAAGCTTCACTGCACAGTGAACTTTGAAATCCATGCTATGATAACTCCATAGTCATTTTAAGACACTTGTAAACCAGCAAATATTTCAAGATATTCTCAGCTGTGTCAAAGACAGAAACAATATGACTTTTTTTTCAGTTAACATAAAATGAGCAGTGTCATTTTATGCAGTTTTTGTAATAGATTTCATTGCTTCAAATATCACACAGCAAAAGACTAAAGTATTATCTGTATGAAGGCTATAATGTTCCTTGTAGGAAAATATACATGTTAGATAAGATTCGTTAAAGCATAAATTACAATGGTTTAGCCATAAGTTCCTTGTTAATAAATCAACAATACATTAAATAAGATATTTTTAAATTGAATGCCACATGAATAAAAACACACAGCATATAATGCTACAATACCATATCTTTTTATCTTTTTTTTTTTTTTTTTCGAGACATAGCCCTGGCTGTCTTGGAACTCACTCTGTAGACTAGGCTGACCTCAAACTCAGAAATCTGCCTGCCTCTGCCTCCCAAGCACTGGGATTAAAGGTGTGTGCCACCACCACCTGGCACAATACCATATCTTAATATGTTGCTAATATGATCAAAGAGGAACTGAACACTGCTCATAGATTCTAAAATTCAGTGTTCTCAGCCACTGAGAAGAACATGGATGTGAAGTTAAGACCCAACAATAAAATCTATCTGGCCTTTGCTTCTGGGTCTTGGAATAGATGTTTTTGACAACCTGAGAACTTCTAGAGTTATATGAGGGGGAGAGTAACTATGTTACTTTTAATCACCCACATCGCCCAATCCTGAGATGACTCTTGATGAACCCCTAGATAATTTTAGATGGAGTACGTATGCCAGAACAACCAACTGAGTGATTAGAGTTCCACTCCACAACTAGACCTTTGGGGAGGGATGAGATCGCAAAGCTGAATTAATCCTGAAGTACCAACACTCTCCTTCTTAAGATTCCCAGACAATAGTGTTTAGAGGGCTTCGGGGGTGGGTGTGTCACATCCACATGTTAGAGAGGATGAGCTCAACCTCCAGGAGTGCTGAAGCTTCTGTGGTAAGGAGTCTTCTGATTTCACCCTATGTGACTCCACCTAATTGGTCGTGTATGTCCTTTCTATTATGCTCTACAATCAGCCTTAAGTAGAAGGTGAAGAGCTTGCCTGAATGATGGGGGTTATTGTTCCAAATTATTAAACTAAAAGACAGATTCACAAGAGCCTACACTTGGTAGCTAATTAGGTAAAAGTCAGGATGATACAGCCTGGGCCTGTGACTGGCATCTAGCTCTTGCTGTGGCATCTGATGCTATGGGGGAGGTTACTGTCAGAACTCAAGGAAAGTATAGGCAAGCCAGTTGGTGTCCAAACTGGTGGAGAAGGAGTGGTTGGTATGAAAAGTTTCACAGTTACTGTCAGAGGCTTTCAATAGAGAGAAACAGCAATGTATACAAATAACATCTGTATAGCCATATAGTAGCCAAGTATTATCCAATTATATGTTTTATAATAAGATATTAATTTACAAATCTTTAATAATACTCTCTATACCTTCTACTCTGAGTCCTAAGGAAAATAAAATTAGAAACATTTAAATATTAAATTGATTTGGTTGAAAGTCATTAATTTCACACTGGAAGATTAATGTAACTAAATAGGAATTAATTTGTATTTTTAATTCAGCTTCAGATGGATGGCATAGATTGGACTAAGCCTGTGTTATGTTCTTGTTTAATAGTGTGTTTGGAGGAAGCCAGAGGCAGAGTCAAAATTCTCCTCACTGCTTTCCTATACAGAAGGCTAAGGCCCAATGTCACTCCTTCTGCTTCCTGGCTCTCCTCTGTCGATTATCCCAGCTTCAGGTGACATCATGAACTGTGGCTGATGGCTATCTGTAAAGTTGTTTGTATCTTTTGGAGAAAGGTGGTGTGGGAAGGGTGATTTTTCCAAAGAGATAATTTGTAATGATTTAAAGATGAAAAAAAAAAAACCCAACATTATTTTGCCTTGGTTTGTTTAGACCTGTGGGAGAGAGGCTAGAAAATAAAATCAGCTGACTGAGATAAAGCCCTGTGAACACGCAAATAAACATGTTATAATGGCTGCAGATGAAGCTATTTATTCAGTCAGGGGGATTAATCCAAGGATCTAGAAAGTACCCAGCACATGGCCACAGGTGGTAGAACTGGATTTACTGAATTCTTCCAACCATCTATGTAGGACTCCCTCCTTAGTTTTCTAAGAAGCTGACGTCATTCTGTTCATCTTACAGTGAGAAACAGGACAGCCTGGTTTGGATTAACAGTGGAGGAATCTGACGATAAAACCACACAGTTCAGGAGGGGCCTTCAGTGGGTCGGCTCACAACAAGGGATAAAGCAAACTGAATGGTTTTCTGCTTCCCTGGTAGTAGGGGTTCAACAGTTTGGAGGTTCCCTTTGGGGAAGCCTTTTCTGGGGAACACATACCTTTTAAAGGGGGTTTCCCTCTGTCAATTCCATTGAAAGTATTAGCATAATTCCTCAAGCACAGACTCTCTAAAGATACCTTGAGTTATTTATTAATATTTAAAGAGGTTATTTGGCTTGAAGCTTGAAGTATAATTCTTTAAAGGAGCTGACAGCAGAATACATTTGTTAACTAGAAAGACATGTCTAAACTTTGCCAAAAGAAATACATGTGCACAACAAGAACACTTGGTGGGGAGAGCTCCTCTTTCTCTGTCTCTGTCTCTGTCTCTGTCTCTGTCTCTGTCTCTCTCTCTGTTTCTGTCTCTGTCTCTCTCTCTCTGTCTCTATCTGTCTCTGTCTCTCTGTCTCTCTCTGTGTGTCTCTGTCTGTCTCTGTCTCTGTCTGTCTCTGTCTCTGTCTCTCT
>JADRCD010230117.1:46854-61854 GCA_019843815.1 Montemys delectorum
ACACACACACACACAGAGTTTCCAGTCACTCTGTCCCTGTACATAGACTTTTGTGAATGAAATGCTGATGTTAGCACATATACAGAGTCCACAGAACCTCATCATCTGTCTACTCTGGAGCAATCTCATCTCCTAATTTAAAATTAATAGAAGACCACCCTCACTGTCATGCCATCTCCCTTGTTTATATTTTGTTAATTTTTGTTAGTTTAATGAGGTGATGAATAAATGTTCTTTATAAGGCAAAGAGGATTGTCAGGGTTAGACAGAAGTTCTCTGTTCATTCATATACCAGCTAAGGTACAGACAGACAAAAATGCAAATCTATCTGTCAGTATTCAAGAACTTGGCCTTGAGGCAGAATCCAGTTAGTCAATTTTTTTTTCCCTTCTTGCTGGTTCCATGCTTGGACCTCTTCAGGAGAGGAAGGAGAGAGCTAGTTACTGATTTTGTTCTTCCAGACCACTGTCTAACACATTTTAATTCCTGAATCTTAATTTACATTTCAAATGTTATCCCCCTCTCCACTCCTTGGTTGCATGTGTTTTAACAACATCTTCAGTATTTGGGGTCAATGCTAACACTCAGCATTAATAAGGAAACAGAAGTCAATATGCTATATAATTGTTTGAAGATACTCAGAAAATTATCAGAGCTATCAACATTAAATATAGTTAAAACCACAATATCTACAGATTCATGCTTGCATGACAAAACTAAGAAAATAAAACCAAGAAAATGATGACCATAACTCTTGAGATGGTCTATATCTGAGAGGAAGGAAAGGATAGAATTAGGATGGCACATGATGAGAGTAATGTTCAACTCGACTCAGTTTTAGAAATGGACACATACTTTACAATAGAGTAATAATTTCTATAAGAATGTGGATCCATAACAGCTGCAGCATTGGCTGAGAGAACGTGCTAGAATGACTTTGAGAGGTACTTCCCAGAAGTGGGCTTTGTCCTGCTCCTTGATCCTAATATCGAACCCATGGGTGTGTTCAGCTTGTGAAATTTCTTCTAGCTGACACGACTTATGTGCATTCTATCTGCGTACAATATGTAAATTGTGCTTTAATTAAAGAACAGAACTCCAGAGCAATTTAAAAAATATTTATAAACCTTTGTTTAGTAGTGTGCCCTAACTTTGTTTCTGCTTCTTATACATTTCTATGTGTGAAGGGTGAAGGTTTATGTACACATTTGTGTCCATTCCGGAATCCAACACCATGAGTCTTCCTCTGTCCAGCTTCACCGTATTCATTCCGGGCAGGCTTTGCAGCTGAACCTATATATAGCTCACTGGTTCAACTACTCAGGAAGCCAAGGAAGCCCAAAGGATTTTCCTGTCTATGCCTCCCTATTCTTGGAATTAGAGGTTTACATTGCTGGACCTGGATTTTACTCAAACTTTGGGAATGTGAAATCAGATTCTCATGATTACATAGTAAGCACTTAACTGAATCAGCCATTTCTCCGACTCTAATAAATGTATATTTTCAAAGAAAAACATAATGTGTATTTTACTAAAAGTAGTAATAGAAACATCTTCCCAACTACCAATAATATAGACTTTTCTGATGCTGAGTGATACTTGTGGAGAGAAGAATTTAGAAGATAGATTTAGAAAAATGAGTCTGACTAGAATATTTGTACAACTTCCCAAGGTTACAAGCATACCACATATAAAAATGCTATACAGTAATAGTTCAAGACAAATACATAGTCTTTCTCAATCTTTGATCCTAGGTGTGTTAGGATAACCAAACAATATTCAATGAATATGTCTGATTTGTTTTTCAGTTTGTGATTGAATCTTTTAAGCTAGCTCTGAGTTCCTGTTAGGACTGAAGCCAACAGAGACATTTTGGTAGCTAAATTAATTTTTGTTTTTCAGTTGAGGAAGCTCCACAATGAAAGGCACAGTCCATTTGGGATGCCATGTAATCTTCTTAATAGCTGATAAACCAGAATGAATCTCATCTTGGATGCAGCAGAGGTGGCACAGGTTTAAACAGCTGGTGCTTTCTTTCCCTCCCCCTCACATGTTCACTAGAAAACAAGCATGTCTTCTGGTACTGCTAAGAAAATCAAGCAAGCTGATTAGAAGCCATGTTCTGAGAGAAAATGAAAAATGGAAGAAGGGACAGATGGGAAAGAGACATAAGAAAAAGAGGGAGGGGGAAGAGATAGCAGGGGAGGAGAGAAAGATGTGCTACTCTCAGATCACTTCTCTTATTCAAAGCAAGTAAAGCAAAGACTGTTGGGATGATAACGATGAAAGTGTAGGAAGGCTTACTCTGGCGTCATGAAAATTAACATGGGCAGATTACCTTTAATCATCACTTAAACTAACAATAAGAATGGCAAGGATTCTGACTGACAAGGAGAGGTTGCTCTTTTCCTGAATCAGGATTACCATGTAGCTCCTCAAGAAAAGCTGGGGTGAAGATAAAGGAACTGCAGTTTAGTGTAACATCCCTTAACTGTTCACAGATGCTGAGGAGACTCCTCGTTGTCTCATCTGTTCAGCAGGGGGAAAAAACATAAATGGAAAGGCAAGGATCGTAGCCCTGTCTGCTATCAATTAAATCATCAAAACAAAATTATCATTCAAATTACAATGTATCATTTCACTTTTAGAATGTATGGGGGGGAAGCATCTATGAAAAAGAAATCTGTAAGCCATCAGAGCAACAAAGCAACATTAAAGTTCAATGAGCAGTTTGTTCATGCATGTTTTAATCTAGTTAAAAGATGGAAACCATGTTCACGTGGTCAAAATAACACTTGCGTCAAAGCAGTCTTTGAGGTTCAATCCAGTGAGACAGGCAAACGATTTTTGTGAAACCCCAAAATATTTTCAAGAGGGGAAAGGGCTCCCCAGAGATCCGAATACGGTGGCATTAGCGGAATTTTAATGTGGGAAAATATCTCTCAAGAAGGCAAGCTTCTTAGAGGGAGAAAATATCAAATGTTCATCTTCTAAATGTGTGCACTTCAATGATTATGTAATTGAGAACTGTTTTGCATTTGCTATTAATACTTGGAGCCTATTGTTTCCTATCATGCATATGCTAAGCTTGCTTTGTATTATGCTCTGTGTCATTGTGTCTTGCCATGTTAAAGTAATTATCTGTCTCTACAAAAGAGATTTATTGCCTTCATGAATTTGACCATACACACATCTTAAATAAATTAATGAACTGACAAACAAAGGCTGCCCCATCATTCTAAGTAGCTGACAACATTTAAAAAGCAGTCACATTGCAGTGGCATCCTTTCAAAAGAGATAGTCACCACTGAGAGGGCGAAGTAAATTGTTCTATGAACTCTCCTTTCAGCCATTAGCTTACCTGGGCCTAAGTTAGTCGATGAATGATGCTACCACTGTGTTTGTCCTTACAGCATCTTGTCTTCTGCCTAGCACAACTCACATGATCCCCATGTTCTCCAGCTAAAGCTTCCTGGACTGGGTCAGCCACTTGATCCAAAACATACTGACCAGTTTAATTTAGTCACTTGAGACCAGGTATATGAATTTTATTAGAGATAAATAGCAGTATTTGTTCACAGCACTTTATAAAGAATTTCAAGACAACAGATAATTTCAAATTGAAACAGGATTTTTCTTTCTACCAAACTTGGACAATTATTTTTCAATAAAAGAAAACTTGTTTTCATGTTTTTAGACAGACCTTTAGGGTTTTGACTAACTACTTGGAGTGACTTAGTTGTTTTATTTCTTTAAGAGCTGGAATGGAATAAAAATTTTTACAGCATTGTTTTGAATGAAAATAACAATAGCAGGAGAAAATAAATCTGAAAAGTTTTGACTAAAGAATAATTTACCCGATTAAGATTTTTCTGAGTGAAATATTGGCAAATACAACTAGAATTCCCTATGACGGATACTGCAGCTATATTGTATCTCCTTATGGAGCTGGGCAGAACCACTGTATCCTTATACAATTTGAAGACAATATAATGGGCATATTAAAGATTTGGCAGATCATACTGTCTCCGTTTTGTGTTTTAAAACCTTTGCAGGAAGCATAAACGGTTCACTTCAGAACCTCACAGTTCCACTATGTATAAAAGCAAACAAAAACTTGAAACAAACGTGTTCCCCTATGTCTTCTATCAGAATGATTCTAAGCAATCATTTTGTGTAGCTTCAAATTTCTTTTTCCTATAAACAAAGCTCTTAGGACAGATTTTGAAACTCGATTCACGGAGAAGTTCTAAAGAAAATGTGAGTAAAACCAGTCATTTCTGCAGCATACAGGACTCTTCGAAGTTTTGTGACTGTGAGAAATATAAAGATGTGTTTTTCCTACACATAATTTATTTTTTGGCGGTTTTAAGACAAATTTACCAAACAGTCATTGTAGAGATGAATTATTCCTTTTGTACAATATGACAGTTCCCTAGGCTACTTTAAGTAGCCTTAAAGTTTTCTATAATAGACTGCTAAGTAACTTTTAATACAGGAAAAATGGATATGTGCTATATCTTAGAATTATTTTTAAAGAAAAACTTTGAAACTATTATTTCACTGATGAATAAAAAATGAAAACCAAATTTCTGGGATCTGGCTTAAAACATAATCTGCCTTAATTAATTTACAATATTAATTGCTATTATATATATTACGTATTTTAGATGTCCAAAAAAGCATGTGTAAATGTTATAGACATTTTAAAATAAGTAAATATTACTTGCAATTAGGACTGTTCTAGTAACTACGACCTGTGCCCTATAGACCTACCTGTGTTATTATCATAAAGCATCATTCTGTCAACACCGACACAATCGCTGTACCTAAATGTTTCTAGCACTTGCTGTAAGCATATCCTGTATTAAATGCAGCATTTAGAACTTTTTATTCTTCCAAATACTTCTTTCTTTCTTTCAGAAAATATGCTCTCAGTCACCAATGTCAAATGTGACAAAGGCTCTGGGTAGAAGGTTATACCTGACAATCAAGTCCAAGATAATTAACACAACAATTTGAATTAATGGGGAAATTTCTTTATAATTTTGTTTCATTGTTGTTGTTTTTTCAGTGTCCAACAGAGAAAGGAAAAATTCAGTAGATGAGGTAGACTTGGAAATGATTGCATTTGGAGGAATTAGAAGAGTGGTATACATTTAACATGGAAGGATGGGATGGTTTTTAATGCAAATTGTTTTTATGGCTTTCCCTTTACATGAAGAGAAGTGTGATGTGTTATGGTTGCTATTTTAAATGAATATTCAACAATTATACTACTCTTGATTATTATTTAAACACACAAAAATCTGGGTATGCTGAATCCTGTTGTCAAATGGCTGTATATTTTCCTTCCCCACCAGAAGTTACTTCCTTAGAAACTACTTGGGTTAGTATATATATATATACTAACTAAATTAAAATTTTCAATAAATAGTGTAACTTTAAATTTGGCCTGTTCTGAAATTTTAAGAAAAAGACAGTACCCTGTAAACCACACAGTACTGTGTTGTTTGTGCTATTGGATAAAATTTTATTGCTCTCAAAATTAATTTTATTTTGCTTTCTGGTTCTTCCCTAGCTAAAATAAATTTTAGTATCTTTAAAGTTGATTTTTAAACCCTTTACAAAAGCAATAGAGAGAGCCTTTAAATGCCCCAACTCACATTTTATAAAATGTTGATTTAATATTTCTTAGAAAATTCATTCCAAAGGGACAAAGTACAAATAATATTTTATCCTTGAGGATAGTTTTTCTGTCACTAAGATTCCTGATACAAATCTCAGTGAGAACATAATTTTCTCAGAACCCCCTTTTTCCTTCTTCCTTGTTTCATTTTGGTTGGCTACTTTGTTTCATGATGTACTTCATAAATAGTCTTAGATAAAAATGCCCTGTGGGTGACATTATGTTTTAATTAAACTGCCCTCTGCCGAGATGGGGTGGACTGACTGATTAGCTGATTTCACTGAGAAGGATCACATCTAGAATCTGCCTCGGGTCTCAGTGAAGGCAAACACTTTAACGGCTTTCCAATAAGTACAGTGTATTGCCAAAGGCCCTTCAGTAGTAACTTTATCTCAATTTCTTTGAGACAGAAAGCAGCATTGTTTTCCGCTTCCGTCGAGCCCAGAGTAAATATAAATACACCGTTAAGTGTCCTTCAACAGTACTATAATCCTGCCAACTATCAGGGTCTAAACTCCACCTGAACAACTTATTCTAGAGAGGCTGTCACGAAAATGTTTCTTTCCCTTTCTAAAAGTTTAAAGTGGGTCAATCAAGCTTATTTGAATTCTACAAAGCAGTGAGAATCTTTCACAGAAAACATGCCATTTGCAGAAGCAAGGCAAGGAAATGCAAGGCTGGGGTAGCCCTTCTCCATCCAAAAGAACATAGGTGTGCAGGATTAAAGACACTACCTGAAAAAATTAGAGGAAGCAAAGCCTTAAATTGTAAGGACAGATTGTATAATGTGTTCTATTTTACTGCAATAAAAACAGAGATAGAAAATGTTGCCTAAGTCAGAAAACAGTGTAAACTGCTTTTCAGTAGAAACTGGTTTGACTTGTATTTGTGACACACCGAGGAGCTGGAGGAAATGTAGCTCTTACATTTCAAACAACTTTGGAGAAACCCAAAAATGCATTAACTAAAGGAGGAAAATTAGCTATAGCCATAAGGATCATTTGTCTAAACAACAACATATTTATCATTACATTTTCTCATAATGAAAAAAAAAATTAGAAGCACCTGGGTTTTTCTACATCTAAACAACTTGAAGAATAGTTTTAGGAAAAGCCACTCTCCCTGTTGCGAAGCAAGTGTGGCATATTTTTTCCTCCTTCTTAATCTTCCTACAGGCCATCAATCATGAAATTTCCCCTGTATGTTGCAGGAGCAGCTTGAAATATGAAGCTCCTGATCTACCAATGAAATGGTGTTCATACCTGCACATTTAAATAAGTCATCTAGACACAGCCAAAATGAAACCCAAACTTTATTTTTTCTTAACCTCACTGTGAATGTGGCTGACATCAGAGTGTTTTGGATGAACTTGTTACATCCTTCAAATGTGGGATCTGCATATTGTGCACAGGAGGGAGTTATATAAAAGTAAGGACACTTTTAAAGCAGCAACGCTAAGGTTAATTGCATAGATCGTTAGAGACCATGCTTTTATTTATTAACTAGTTTCTTATATTTCAATGCTTTTGAAGTGATTATGATACTAACTAGCATGTTTTCCCATGTATGTCTTCGGTTTTGATACTGTGGCACAGTTATAAATATAAATATTTTAATCAAGATAATATCACTATCTGTTAATGTCTTTTTCAATATTGTCCGCTTTTTAAATGGGTTGTTTAATCTAAGACCCACAAGTAGAAAGTGCCATAAAGAATATTTTAATTAATTTCTTGAATCACTTGCTGCTACTGTGATCCAATGTTTCAAACTCATTCTGCAGTTTTCCACTAAAGAGCTGATGGCATAATAACATTGGTTAACTCAAGAGGCTGGTGTACATTTAAAATGGAGAATGGAATATTAGAGTAGATTTAGTTGAAAGCAGCAAATAATCACTGAATATAAAGTATATGTAAACTCAGGCTCAGTGGTTTCCATAGTGACCATGGCATGGTCCTTTACCTTAAAGAGATTGTACTGTAGAAATGGAGACTATACGTGAAGAAGTAAATACTCATGAGCTTGTGAGGAGTCAACAATGATCATGATACAAGTCAAGGGAAATTTTTCTGAGTAAGGGGACAGATGAGGTCAGCAATGTGTTAGTGAAGTCTAGGATTTCATGAGTAAGGAGATGCTGGTAGGGACTGGGGTTCTATGGACAAGGCAAGTTGTTTGAAGAATATGGATTTTCCCCAGCACTTGATTTAAAAAAAAAAAACTATAAAGCGGAAAACAATGTCATTTTTCATTGTTCTAGAATCAAAGGGCTCCTTCCATTGGGGAAACACCTGAAGAGAATAAGAGGAGGAGAGGGTGGAGTTCAAATCCACCCTCAAGAAGATAACTAAAGAGCAACATCAAATCCCTTCCAATCTGCAGAATTCCTTGTAACAAATCCCTTTAACTGCCCATGAGTTTATTAAATGTCAAGAAACACTGACCAAGATTAGATAGGACGAGATGGTGAGAGAAACGTGGAAACTTAGTGAGAAGAGGTACCAAAGCACAAAGTGTGAAAGGTATGGCTGATATCTCACAGACCTGTGATGGAGGGCTGGCACACTCATCGTGAAGCATACCGCACAATTTCAAATGTCCCAGATTTTACTCAAAGCGCGTCGCACAACAAGTAGAAGCACATTGGAAAGCAAATGCAGAATAACAAGCTGATGATGAGAACATGGAGCACATGATTATTTTAATTACAAGACAAGAAAATATGATGGTTATTTCTTTGGGAAACTCAAGAGGAAAAAATGTTTACTGTATGTTTGGATTCACACAGCTCTTCATACCAGGAATTATCTGGAGAAAGATATGAAAGAGCCTATAATACTTTTAGTTGTTAAAGTCATGACAAGGGATATGATTGTATTGAAAGAATCTGTTGACCAGGCATTCAGAGTTCCTAAGAACTCCTGAGATGAAGGAAAAGAAACCGAGAACAGTCAGAGGTAGGAAGGACACCAGGAGCTGGGGAGCCTAGGAAAGTAAGTGTTTTAGGAGAGTATGTTCAACAAATTCCAGTGCAGCAGGGTTCCAGGAAGATTTATGTGTATGGGATTTGGCAATCATTTTAGTTTGAAAGCAGGAATATTAATTTCTTAAGGAGACTCAAACTCACGGTCTCCTGTTAGGTAGCTCATACTGCTTTTTGAAGTGCAATAGAAATCATTGTCAAGTCTAAGCCAAGAACCCAGTGTATGCTGGTGATTTGACACAGCATTTAATTTTCTCCCTGGCATTGGAAGTTATATCAGGTTTCAGTGGAGTTCCCTAAGATGAGTACCTAAAGAATCCAGGTGCAATGTAACATGGCAGCCTTAGGATCCCTTTATGGGCAAGTCATACTCGAAAGGTGAGTTTCTTGGAAGATTGGTAATACAGGATTAGCTGTCAGTACTGTGATCTCGCATATGGGTTTAGGACTCGGGCCTCTCTAAGGTTAAAAAAAAAAAAAAGTTTAGTCCTTGGCAATCCAGGTGTTTTTTTATTTTTGTTTTGTTTTGTTTGGTTGGTTTGCTTTGATGAATTTCATTTGTTCATAACAATGTATGTGATATTATTGATCTGTTTAAGTCACTCATAGACATACAAATGTGCACATAAAATGTGTATGTGAGTAGATAGATGTATGTAATGCCCTTCGGTCTGCATGTGTGTTTTTCCATATATTTGTAGTCTCATCTGGTTTCTACATATCAAAAAATGGTATTGTTGCATAACAAGTTCAGAGCTGCATCCATTCAAAAACTTCAATTATGACTCTTACAGAATCTAAGTACAAATTGAAAGTTGCTTTTTACTGAAAAATAAATTATAGTTTAGGTGACTGATTATTGGGAAAACAACATAGTAGTTCACAAAATTTCTAAATAGTACATATTTATAAATGTATAGGAAAATCTCACCTTTATAGTCAGGTAGATGAACGACAGTCATTCAGCTGCTATATATGTAACATAGTTAACATGGACCAATGTTTTGGTTTTTTGGAAATGAATATAAGTTCTAAATAGAGGGAGTTTAGATGAGTTTGTCCTTTCATATATTTTCCCATATAATCATATAATATGGGCTCAAACATTTATATAGACTTTGTTCTTCAGTTTAAAAAAATACACTTTTATTTTAAATTTTGTGTATGTGGAATGTGACTCTCATGAGTGTTAATGCCTCTGGAGGCCAGAGATGTTGAATTCCCCTAGAGCTGGACTTATAGGTTGTTGTGAGTCACCTTCAAACCTAATAGGTATTTTACAGCAAACGGCAGAACAAAAGATATTTTTTTTAAAAAACTTACACATGTAGATTGGAATGAGAACAATTAAATTATCCCCATATTTGACATAATTTCTGTTACATTGATGGAACATGAAATCCATCAAAACTTCTTGTTAGGATCAATTTTTCCTTCTTAATTGATGTACAATATATTTCTCACTGATCATTGTTTGCTAAGTACTAAGTAGGACACAGTCTCTGATGAAGGACACTTAAGCTGTGATGTCAGGGCACATAGCCCATCTTCTTTCTAGTGTCCACAAACAGTAAACGTTTGGTGAGGAAAAGTTAATTGTTGCAGTTTTCAACTGTGATGTGGAATGAATCCAACAATTCTACCCTAGAGTTAGCCTTGTTCTCCAGAGTTGCTACCAAAAGTCAGTGGTTTGCAAAAGGTGAATTAATACTAGAATACTTTCTCCCTGACATCTACAAATGTCATAGATAAACAAAATAGATTATGGTCTACCATTGGAGCATCGGCAACCTGACCAAGTAGGGGAAAGTTATGCAAGCAAGCAGAGAAGTAAATAAAACCCCACGGAGGTAGAATCTCAAGGGCACGGAAGGAGCAAGGGTGACATAAGTCACGTTGACAGCCTACTTGGACTAAGTCTGAACCAGGAGAATGTCTTTGCAAACAACAGTCTTAAATCCCATGGGCTGTTGGTGAATGTTTAGTTGTATTTCTTGGTGTCTGGTGATAACTCGTCCTTACATCCCAGGAAGATATCCATCACTGTGTATAAGCCTTTCCATAACTTCCTAACTACTGTGTGTTGTAGAAGATAATTCAGTATATATTTGGAAATGCAGTGTCATAAACATCCCCACTGTTTTATTAGTACTAATTTTATTTCATGATGATTTTTAATGTATGACTTTGAAATAGGGACCAGTTTTGTATATAATTTTAGGTTTAGAGTAATTCTTATTAAATAAAATTTATTTGCATCAAGATTCCATGAAAGATATTAATTTTTTAACAGAAGAAACTGATATTAATACAATGCTATCTTTATTAACATGTTGCATACATTTTAAATTTACCTTTAAGAAGTCCAAACTTTTCAACTACTTTCCCTGAAAATACATTATTTTGGCAGATGTTTATACATAAAAAATAGTCACATTTTCTAAAACATTAACACTTTATACAAAAACTCAAAATGTTTATATATATGTACATATATATATATATACATATATATATATATACACGGTTTTAAGTGATTTAATGAAAGTGTCTATTTGTATGCGGAGCTGCTAATTAATGTATCTTTTAGGCAGAAATTATATGTAAATGTCTACATATTGACACCTACTTGCTATAATAAAGCCTGTGTAAATAAATCTATTTAACCATATGTTAAGAAATCAATGCATACCATATTCTAAATTCCAAATAGAAAATAAATCAAAGGGTCTTGCATCCTGCTTAAAAAGTATTTAAAACACATTAAAACATTTGTCTTTACTTTGACATAAGAAACTAAATAGCCAGGTCGTATAGCTCACAACATCTTGTCTCCAAAGTGTTTGCCCAGAGATTTGTGCAGGATTTCAAAATCTTTAAGGGGTTTTGGAAACGCCTTTTATAATCTTGCAGAATGTTTAAAAGTTGGACTTTTAAAAAATGAAGTTCAGATCACTAATAAAGTTTGCAGTGATTTCACAATGAAATTTTATTCTTTGGTTCGAAAACAAGCCAGCTCTTGATTTTAGAGTAACTACATTTCACAGCTAAAGTAAAAATTATGTATTTTTAGAGATCTTCATATTGCTTATACAAACTCAGAACTTTTTACCTCATCATTGATTTATCTCATATGCTAGTTCTTTCAAGAAATTTTACTTTAATGATTCTCCAGTTGTCACAGCAAAGAAAGAAAGAAATAAAGAAAGAAAGAAAGAAAGAAAGAAAGAAAGAGAGAGAGAGAGAGAAAGAAGGAAAGAGAGAAAGAACTAATTAAGGCAATAGTTAACATTATTAGTATTTTAATTTCAATGATAAAAATGTGGAAAATAGACTCTTGTTGTTCTTGTTAATATCACCATTTGGTTTTAGAACAGGAACAAGGGCTGTATTCACTGCCTAGGAAAGATGTCGTAATGTCAGACAAAACATAAGCAGAACTGTTCAGTTCTTCTTCCTCAACTTCTCTATCAAGAAGCATGATCTGAAAACTGGAAGGTTAGAACAAACATCGTTAGGAGAGAATTGAATTCCAGAATAGATGAGAAGATAGTAGAAAGCACCTCACACTTCAAATGAGTTCAAGTCTCCTTATGAATAATATCCCAAGGTGCTGAAAGAAGTTGCAGGTGAGATGGTGAAAACACTGTCAGCAATCTTTAAGAAATCAAGGACAACAGGAGCGGTGCCAAGAGACTGCGGACGTGAGAGTGTCCGATGCTCTAAAACTAGGAAAGGCCAATTGTGTCAACTCTCAGGCACATTCAAGATTATGTTATTAGCCAGACAACACACACATAAATGGGAAAGACACAATAATTAGTAGTAATCCTCGTGGTTAATCTAAAAGCAAATGTTGCCAAACTAACCTTTTTGATGATTGTTAATAATCAATAGTAACGAGGCTGTTAGAGATCAGGAAATAAAGAAAACTAGTGTGGAATTTTAGATGATGAATTGGTTTGTAGTTCACAATAAATGAAAATTATGTATGTATGCTAGTATATTATGTTCAGTGTTATATAGTTATATGAAAACTATCACAAAGTAATAACACTATTAGGGAGGTCTATTAATTTCAAGAAGATAATATTAGTACTACATATACAACTAATGAAACCTACATGGGCACCTGCTTTCCATCGTGGTTGAGGGGAGATAGAAGAAATAGAGTGAGATAATGCCAACTGTAGCCTGCCTAATGATGACCCAGGAGGTCCTCATAGTTACATCATATTGAAAGGTTTAGATTAGAACAAATGGACTGACTGCTATCTTCAAGAAGTAAGAAATGCACAGTATGTTCTAAAGAGTCAGAGTTCATAGTTAAGAACAAATCGTAGATGTAATATTAAGCCAGAGGAGAGAGAATTTGTCAGTTAGAAGTAGCAAATAATGGATTTGCTTATCTTCAAAAGTATTCATCTTGACACTGGACTGTATGAACTGTTCAAACTGAGACAGAATAGAGTATAGGGATTTCTACAATACTTCTAAAAATGTCAAAGTTTATATTCTTTTCCATTCCTGTTATTTGAATCTATAGATTTTTAACAACTACTTAGAATTCCTGAGATACCAAAAGAAAAGAAAAAGAAGAAAAATAGAAAGGAACAAATCACCTTGATCAGGTTATTTTCAATATGTATAATAAAGAAAATAAATTTCATTCAGTGTAGAAACACATTCCAGAGGATTTCCTATAGTATGCATTAGAAATGTTTCACTTTTTCTTTCTTCTGTCTCATAGCTATATTTCTGTAACCTTAATAGAATATTAAAATAGATACATGATAGATACAGAGAGAGGTGATGTAGGTAGAAAAGAGCACTCTTCATTTGATTTGGTGTTGTTTGCTTTTTACTGACTTAAAAACAGAGTGTAAGACACAGATATAACCATTTTAATGATTTTAATGCATTTTTAATAATGATTTTTAAAGCATTTTGGTAAAAATAAAATTACTCAGCAAGTAAAGTATTTTTCTCAACTGAAAAAAGGACTATACTATACACACTTCCTGATTATACCCATGATTTCTGGAAAGATGAAAAGTATAACCATGTTTACTCTCAGTTTTCATGAGTCTGTCAAGAGCAGCCTGTGTAGGAAGACACAGCTTGATAAGTGAATATTCATAAAATTTGTGGGTCCAAAAATCTGTACTTATTTCTAATAAATATAAATTTATAAGTGTGTTTTTTAATCCACAAAACTTGGAGAGAAGATTGAGAATTAGGGTGAGGAAAGGAGAAGGAAAAGAAGAGAGTGGGAAGAAGAAAAAGAAAGAAGAAGATGAAGAAGAAGGAGGAAGAAGAGGAGGAAGAGGAGGAGAAGGAGGAAGATGAGGAGAAAGAAGAAGAAGAAGAAGAAGAAGAAGAAGAAGAAGAAGAAGAAGAAGAGGAGGAGGAGGAGGAAGAAGAAATGAAAGTCTAAAGAAGTTCACATCTTTACAATACAAATGCTTTAGTGAATATTTCACAGAGAGTATTGAGTTTGAAATACAGAGAAAAACATCTCTAAGTTCAAAATATATGAAGAAAAATTGTAGAAAATTCGATTTTGTTGTGTACTTAAAATCTTCATCATTACATCATAATTTTAAAGAAACCTGTATATATCTTATATGGACTGACTGATAATAATCAAGGATTATTTTTGAACATCTACAAAATAATGAGACTTAACTAACATGTCTTTATACTCATTATGCATACTTCAATGCTTCCTAAAGTTAGAGAGGAAATCCAATCACCATGATGGAGTATGAATGTGTGATTGCCCTGTAGACAAAAGTTGTTATGTGCAGCTACAGTTTCCAAAATAGAACGTATTCCAAAGTTCAGCATACTGTGACTAGTATGTATCCATTTCAAAAGTATTTTGAACAAACCAGAGGCTAACTCATGGCTTACTCACCCATTGCAGTCTCTAAGCACATAAAAACAATATACAGGAAAAGTTTATATACTATTTGTTTTAAAACAAATATGAATTTATTCCCAGAGTTCTAAGGTCCAAAATTCAAAATCCATCTCAGAGGATTAAATTCAAGGTCTTGACAGTCAGCAGAGAGATTCCATCCCTGTTTCCCAGCTTCAGGAGGCAGCTAGCACTTCTTAGCTGTGGCTCAATCTGCTTTCTCCTTCTGCCCAGATTTTACTGTCTCCTCTGACTGACCTTGTGAGGATCTATCATTACATAGTGTCAGTTGAGATAATCTAAGATCATGGCATCATAAGATCCTTGATTCAGTCACAAGCACAAAGTACTCTTTGCCATATAAAACTCACAGGTTCCAAGGATGAGACCATAGACATTTTC